>CAUYRH010034091.1:0-76912 GCA_963574655.1 Perodicticus potto
GATTTCAAAAGAATGCGCTCCATGGTATACATGTACCACAATTTATTAATCCATTCGTGGATCGATGGGCATTTGGGCTTCTTCCACATCTTAGCAATTATGAATTGGGCTGCAATAAACATTCTGGTACAAATATCTTTATTATGTACAGGGAAAAGGGAAAGGGAGGGGAGGGGGGAGGATGGGTGGAGGGAGGGCAATTGGTGGGATCACACCTACGGTGCATCTTAGTAGGGTAGTGGTGAAACTTATTAAATGTAGAGTATCAATGTCTTTATATAGTGATTAAGAAAATGCTATGAGGGCTATCTCTCACAGTACGATCAAAATGTTTCTGATTGTATATGAAGCACATTCTGCCCTATGATTGCACCAATGTGCACAATTATGATTGAATAAAATTATTAAAAAAAAAAAAAAAGAATGTGCTTACTAAAGACCCTCTTGGGAGATAAAGGCATCCTTCTATCTCATTCACAGGGCACAATGGACCCTGGATTCAGGCAGTGGGCTCTCTACCCCATCCCACACCCTCAGTGCACTGGGCTGTCCACTGCCACTGTTCTGACACCCCCCTGGGACTGTTCCTTCATAGGTCAGCCACCCCCAGAGGCCTGGGAGGTCTCCTAGGACAGGTATCCCATCTAATTGATCCCCTCTGCATCTCCAATGCCTGTCCTAGTGGTTGGCACATAGTAGGTGCCTAATGAGGGTTTGCTGAGAATCTGGGGGCTTGTGAAGAGACATGGCTTCTCCAGTCTGACAATAAACATGCTGCCGTCTGACCCCTGAGGAATGCTCTTGGCTCTCGTCCCCCAGTCGGGCCCTAAAAATGAACACTATGTTAATTACACAACAAAACAGCACATTCTGGACTCAGCCTTGGTGCAGCTGACTCTCCCAGCTGCCTTGCCTTTGGCCAGCGGGTACAGAGGCTGCACCTGGGGAGGGGACCTCCAGCCCTTCTAGTCCAGGGCAACAGCCTCCAGGGCCTCCAGGAACAGGCAGTGGCCTGTGAAAGTGAGAGCTGCAGCCCTGGACACAAATTCATTTTGTGTATCAGCAGGAAGAGTTTTCACTTCCACATATGCACAAATAAACAAGACCAAGAAAAGGTGGAAAAAAGGAAGAAAGAGACAGAGAAGGGAGGAGATTCAGGGAGAAGGGAGGGAAGGGAAAGGAAGGAAGGAAGGAAGAAAGGAAGGAAGGAAGGAAGGAAGGTAGGAAGGAAGGTTGGTTCCCCTTTCCTAGATAGATCCTATATCTGACTCTCACTCCTCCAACTTTAGAGAGATTGGCATTCGAGAATTATTCCTCTCTTATAAAAAACCAGCTCCTCATCAGGGCAGCTAATGCCTAGCCTGGGGCAACCTAGGGGGCAATAGGGACAGAAGACAGCTGGTGGTACCCACACATGGGCAGTCAAAATCTCTACTCCATCCAGGTTCTGCCGGCTGATGCCAGTGTTACCCCTTTCAAGAGACAACTGGACAGCTGAGTTTTTACTTGAAACATAGTGACTTTTTAAAATCACTATGTATATGTGATGAATATAAAGAAAGAAGGGAACGGATATGTATGTGTGTGGGCCCATGAGTTCACAATTCCTGAAGCTTTTTCACACTTCACAGGTAAGTAAGCTGAGAGGCCATTGGCCAAGGTCACTGGGAGTTAGTGAGTGTCCAAGAGAAAGAGATTTCTGACTTCCCGGCCCAGACCCTTCCCTCTGCTCTTCCCCCTTGAGGCCAAGGGTTTGCAGACCCCTGAGGCAGATCTCTCAGGGAAGGAACCAGGTCACCCACCTCCCTCTGATCCCCAGTTTCACTGTCCCAGGAGCCCATCATGATGGTGGGCGTCTAAGTGGCCTAGACCACCCTGACTTTGAATGCCAAGACTAATGTCCAGCCTGGGGGGAGCATAATAGATGTTCCTCATGATTACCTGTGGGTGCACACCCGTGGGACATTTCCCATGAACTGCCTCCTCATTTGCCAGCAATTTCTGATTTTACAAACATCACAGCAAAATCCTAGAAAAATGCAATCACCTCTCCAAAGTCACCCACTAAGCAAGAGTCTGAGCAAGAGTTGAATTCAGTTGTCCTTTATATCTCCTGCCTCCCACATCCTACATCCAGTTACCTGTCAGTGGGGACTGTCATTTCCATCTTACAAACGTGCCCCAGCTTCTTCTCCCCAACTCCACCATCCTGCCCTGTCCAGTCACCCTCGTCCTTCCACTGCACTGCGCCAAGGGCCTCCTCTCTGATTCAGCCCTTATGCCCCTGAACTGGAATTGCCATGCAGAAGCCAGAGGAATTTTTTTGAAAAGAAAATTTGGTATTTTATTACTGTCTCAAAACCTTCTGCTGGCCTCACAGCAATTTAGAAAGAGGCCCAAACTCCCTGTTAGGCTCTGCAAGGTGTGTTATTGGCTGAACTGTGTCCGCTACCCTCCAAAATTTATGTTGAGTTCCTAACCCAGGACCTCAGGATGAGACACATTCGGAGAGAGTCTTTAAAGAGGTCATTAATGTAACAGGAGGTCATTAGGGTGGGCCCAATCCAGTATGACTTTAGGACAGGCACAAGCAGAGGGAAGATCATATGAAGGAGTAGACAGGGAGGAGACAGCGTCTGCAAGATGACAGAAGCCTCAGAAGACATCAGCCCTGCTGACACCATGGCCTCAGATTTCTAGATTTCAGAATTGTGAGAAAATGAATTTCTGTTCTTTAAACTGCCCCCTACCCATCTGTGGTACTCTGTGATGGCAGCCTAAGCAGACGGCTGCCCTAAGACTATCCTCTTTGTCTCTGCACCCACCATACTGGCCTCCTCCTCATTCCTAGTACTGACTGGGAACACTTGTGCCTCAGGGACTTTGCATGTGCTAAACCTTCAGCCAGAATTTCTCCCCATGTATCAACAGAGAGATAAGTCTGGAAGCAGGGCATGGGGTGCAATAAAAGAGAAAGTTAATTGGATTTAATAAATGTTCCCTCAGCATCCAGTCTGTGCCAGGCACTGAGCCAGCTTTTAGTACTGAACCTGCTCCTGAGCCTCTAAGGAAGGAGCTCAGAGTCCAAGGATGAGACAGAATGATTTAGACAGGAAGCAAGGGGGCCCAGGGAACATTTCAAATCTTGGGGAGTACTATGGACTGAAAGCTTGAGTCTGGCTCCAGATCCAGAGGTTGAAGCCCTAACCCCAATGTGATGATATCTGGAGGTAAAGCCTTTGAGGTGTGATCAGTGTTAGTAGAGGTCAGAAGGGTGGGGCTATCACGATGGAATTAGTGCCCTTGTAAAAAGAGGAAGAGAGTGAGATTTTTCTCTCCTCCACGTAAGGACCATCAAGAAGGTGGACAGCTGCAAACTGGGAAGCAGGCCTTCATCAGACACCAGATCTGCTGGCTCCTCAGTCGAGAACTTCCCAGCCTCCAGACCTGAGAGGAGTGAGACCTGTCACCTAGGCCACCCAGTCTATGGGACACATTATAGCAGCTCCAAGTTGACTAAGTTGGGGAGGATTAGGCCCATAACTGGGATTAGGCCCATGACTGGGTATCAGGAGACTGAGTTTACTTCCTATTCTGTGGTGACATTAGGCAAAGTATTCTCTTCTCTGAGCCTCAGTGTTCCCACCTGTAAAGGAGGGACTATAAATTCTACCTGTAAGGGTCTCTAACCTGACTGTAAGAGATTCCTATCCCTCAGCTGATCAGTGCTGAGGGTCTGGGGAGGATTTCCTCCCCCAAGAAAGATGGAGCCTGGTCCTTCAGGCTTGCTGCTGCCTGGACATACCCCCAGGCCATGGTGGTGGGGGCGGGGAGGCCACAGCAAGAAGCCGCCTCACACAGCACTTTTCCAGAGTGCCTGAGGTCATCGCTGGGGCTGAGGTTCTGGGGAAGAACAGGACATACTTGTCCGCTCCCTGGTTAAATATTTGCCTGCTTTGGCTCTATCTCCAGAGGAGTTCAATCAGTCAGCCCAGCAAATCCATCTGGACATGACCCTGTGCACACAAGGGCTTAGGACTCAGGCAGCACTTCTGCTATTCAAGCTTTTATTTAATCAGAAGAGAAAAAAAAATAGATACTTGCTCCCTTCCTCCCATATTCTTCCCACCACCACCCAGCTGACCTTGGTGCCACTCAGCCCAGGAGCAGCCAGGGATGACCAGGCCACCCTTGCAGAGAAGAAGCAGCAGGTTCTCATGAAGAGAACGCTGGGTCCAAATTCTTACTGTGTCACTGGGTGGGTGCATCTTTGACAGTTCTCTTAACCTCTCTGAGTGTCACTGTCACCTCTGTAAAATGAACTGATTAAGGTTCCAGACCCCCTTAGGTTTCAACTGTCCCCACTTGCCCCCCTCACCTTGCTCTGCCAAATTCACTGAGTCTGGTGGGCTGCTTTCCCCCATCCTGCCTCAATTGCATCTGCCCCATCCTGGTTGCCTGTTGGTAGCAACCAGGCTTGTGACCAGGCATCTGAGTTCAGATCTCCATCATTTTCCTGTTAGGGAGATTCTTGATTTTTCTAACCTCTGTAAACCTTGACATCCTGTCTGTAAAACAAGGACTGAGAATCAGATCTTCTTCCTGGGGTTTTAGGAGGATAAAGATGATATGTACGCACCTTATGTGTACTTTCATGAGTAGGAAGCCCTGTAAAGTCCAGAACTGTATTTGCACCCTGACTCTCTGCCCGGCTCACTTCCCCATCCCCACCCTAGGATGCAAAAGATGCTGACTCCTTATGCCCCCAGCACCACGTCCACCTCTATTTAGCATTTTGTTTGCTGGGGAGTGTCTAGAGGGCAGGGACCAGGTCTCATTGATCTTCCACCCTGCTCCCAGGTCAACAAGCCCCGAATCACAGCTAGTTTCTTGAATGAGTGAATAAATGGGTGAATGAGTAAATGAACTGCCAATGACCTTTCCAGGCCAATGACAACATGCACTCAGTCTTCACCAATCAATAGTGATCTGTGTCCCAGTTTCTAAGTCAGAGCTTCCAAGGCATGACCTAGTGTTCAAAGAGCAGACAGCCTGATGGGAAGGGGAGGAGGTCAGAGAGGATGTCTGTGCCAGCCTGGAGCACAGGAGCCCACCATGCGGGGGAGGGGGTGTCACATATGCCCATGTCCTTTCGTTCAGCACACCCCAGTAGTGAGTGGGCTTGCTGGGCGGATCTCAGAAAGGATCCTTAATTGAGTCTGAGGGCTGCCTGTGTGAGCTCAGATCCCAAGAGGGAGAATATTCCTCTGCTATGTACACATCCCAAAGATGAGATCATCCACTCATTTTGAACCTTAGTCTTGGGTCAGGCTGGCACCCTGGAGTACCACAAGGCACGCTGGCATCTTCTTTTTCTCAGAGACAGGGTCTTCTTCTGTCACCCAGCCTGGAATGAGGTGGTACAATCACAGCTCACCATGGCTGCGAGCTTCAGGGCTCAAGTCATCCTCCTGCCTCAGCCTCCCGAGGTGCTGGGACTACAGGTCTGAGGTACCATGCCCAGCCTGGTGTCTTCTTAAAGATCTTAACAAAAGTCTAAGAGAGGACCCCTGGATATTATACCTAAAAGCACAAAGTCACAGAAGGTCCCTAAAACAGATTTCTTCTTCTATTCATTGTTTCTGCCCTAATTTGTCCAACACATGTTTCCTTGGGGCCTACAAGGAGACACACAGCCCAGCAGGACAAGGAGCCCTCGAGGGACCAGTGTCTGCACCAACCCAGGGGGTAGAGCTGTCCTGACCTGGACTACTGGGTTAGGGGCCCCCCTCGGGGCCAGGATCCAGGCCGGGTGCTGCAGCCTTTGTCTCCTGAGTTCTCACAGCTACCCTGGGAAGGAGTTAGCCATAAATACATCTCCTACCTGAGGAAACTGAGGGCCTTGAGGCTCAGAAAGGTTAAATAACACATCCAACTTCACACAGCAAACACATGGACGAGTCATCAGGACCTTAGAAGATTCTGGCCCCTTTAACTCCGAAGTTTGTGTCCTTGACCGCAACACATGTGGCCCACAGAGCACAGACGCTTGAGTGAGTCCCACCAGTGTCAGAGAAAATTGTCCGTGAATTTGATGGAGGAGGGCGGGAATCTACTCAAATCTCTCACCCCAATACAACATTCTCAGCATGTTGGTTATGTTGGTGTCTCACTTGACATCTTTAAAGGTTTCGGTGTGGGGTTTGGCTCAGGGAACTCCTCTACCAGTTGCTAGCAGGATGGCTGTGAACAGGTGACTTCCTCTGTCTTAACCTCACTTCTTTTACCTACAACATCGGTCATAGGATTTCTAAATGCTTGAGGTCCTTTGAGGATTGACTGCTATCTTAGTTTGCCCGGGCTGCTGTAATATAGCACCACACACTTGAACAACAGACATTTATTTTTGCACAATTCTGGAGGCGGCTGGAAATGTAACACTGAGGCTTTGGCAGAGCTGGTTCCTCCCAGAGCTGTCCTTGCCTGGCAGGTGGTTGTGTTCCCCCGTGTCCTCACATGGTCTGCCCTCTACATGCCCATATCTTACGCTCTTCTTTGTACAATGGTGCCTCTGATATTGGATCAGGGCCCATCCATGTGATCTCATTTTAATTTAATTACTTCTTTAAAGATGCTACCTCTAAATACAGTCACTTCCTAAGATAATGGGGGTTGGAACTTCAACATGTAAATTTTGGAAGGAGGACAGAATTCAGCCCATAACTGCTGTCATAGCATTAAACTTTCGACCATCATTTACTCGCATTGTATTATGAGTATTTTCTTGCGCCATTACAAAACGATTAGTGGGTGTAACGACTACAGAGTATTTTTCACTGAGAGCATGGACCAAGAGGTACTGAACCAATATCTCACTATCAGATTGAGCGACTAACAAGAAACCACAAACTTAAAGGACTAGGTGATCTGGTGGTCCCAAGCACCCAGTCTTCTCCCATTTACCTCTGAGGCTCTGAGGCTGGCACAAGTGCAAATACCCCATGCCAGCTTGTTCCTAACTACCAGACTCTGAACGAGGGTGGGATTTAAATCCTACTCTTTAGGAGTAGTTTCCTGATGTTTTAATCTCATCCCCTGAACGCCGGCTGAAGGCAGCTGACCCCAACCTCAACCCCAATAATCATCAGAGGGAGAGGCTGAGTGAAGGACATGAGTGACGACCTTCTTCTCCCGAATAGTCATTAATGTTGACAACCCCCTATCTGTAGGTCTATTCCCAAACACAAGGCAGAATTCCACTTTACTGCCACCGTGAAGTTAAATGTATCTATGTGACTTGCTTTGGCCTGTGTGGAGAATGACATCAGATCTGCCCAACTCATCCCTTTAGAAACATGAGATCTGCATGTCCCTTAGTGGGATGGTCTCAGAGACCCCAAACCTCCTCTCTCTCGCCCTTACATCTGCAGTACTCCATGCCATGTGGGACTTCTCACGGCCTGGAGGTCTCAAGGTAGTTTGACCTGGAATACAGCAGCTGGCTCCGATGGAGCAGAGGCGGACACTGCTGGGCTCACTGAAGACAGCCCTGGCACCGTCCTGGTGCTACATCTGCCACTTTCTCTCAGTTACAGTGGGTCACCGGACCAGCCAGCCCAAACTCAAGGAGAAGGGAGCAAGGACACATGTACCAGGGCACAGCAAAGTAGTATCAGCCACACAGAGAACTGAAACACAAACCCCACTGAAAAAGTGGACCACAAAGGTGAAAACACATATAGCTTACACAAGCATACAAATGGCCAATACACACACAGAAAGGTCTCCTCAACTAAAAGAAACACAAATCAAATTGCACATCATTTTTACCTGCTCAAGGATGGGAGAGGGCATAATAGTGACTAGGCAATCCATTTGTTTTCTTTGTTTTTTTTTTTTTTTGAGACAGAGTCTCACTCTGTCACCTGGGTAGAGTACCATGGTGTCATAGCTCACAGTAACCTCAAACTCCTGGGCTCAAGCAATGCTCTTGCCTCAGCCTACCAAGTAGCTGGGACTATAGACATGTGCCTCTATGCACAGCTATTTTTTTTTTTTCTGTTTTTAGTAGAGATGGGGTCTCCCTCTTACTCAGGCTGGTCTTGAACTCCTAAGTTCGGGTAATCCATCTGTCTCAGCTTCCCGGAGTGCTAGGATTACAAGGGTGAGACCCTGTGCCCGGCCAGAGATCCCTTTGAGAGAAATGATCTCTGCAAATCTCCTGGGGGAAAAATTTGGTCACATGTATTGAAAACCTCTAAAAAGAGTGAATCTTTCGGTTTAGTGACTCATCGAGTAGGAATTACTAGCACCAAGTTTGGTAAGAAAAGACTCAGCAAAGTTCCCAGCATTAATAAGAATAGTAGAAGATCAAAAGGAACTTGACTAGCCACTAAAACATAGTGGATTGAATGAATTGTTGCATTGATTTCATGGAATCTAGTGCAGGAAATGTCTTTATCAACTGGGCTTTTAAGCCACTGAGATTGCCTCAGAAAATATTGGACAACTCTTCTCAGCTCTTATCATCCAGTCATTTACTTGTTCACTTCACTAAAGTATTCAGGGCCACAAGAGAAGCACTAATAGTCTGTGGCACTGTCACTGCCTTCCAAGTGTTTTCAGAGTCGGAGAAGATATTTAGAAATATTAGTTATTAAGTAAATACAACGCAAACAGCACAGATGGCTCCACATTAACACCACCATCTCTTTCATCCAAAAGTCAACCAACAAGGTCCCAAAGTGAATAAAGTAGCACGTGGTGCTGGTGAGAATGAAGACTCTCAGGACTGGAGAATATTAATTGGTACGTCTTCTTTATCTTCCAATAGAAGCTCAGCTGAATAAATGATTATATACTCATAAAATGGAGCCCTATACTTCTGAAGAGAGAATGGGGTGGAACTCCAGCCACAATGTCCTTTTATTTTATTTATTTATCTTATTTGAACATTGTATGGATGTCTCCGATTGTGTAAAGCAGACAAGAGTGAAAAACTTTAGAATAAAAGACACCACTTTAACGGTGTCAACATCGGGAGAGCTGGAAGCAAGGCTTGCTTTTCACTTTATGACTCTGGGCACTAAAAGGATATTTTGGGCCCAGTATGTGTGTTTTATAAAACAACTTTTAAAAAGATGTTTTAAATGTATTAAATGCAGTGTTTTTATTACCGTTAATCTTACTAGCAACATTAAAATTCACTCCTTTATTCATCCATTTGTTCATTGACTCATTCACCACTTTGGTGGCAGTCACATTTCCAAGAAGGAAGATGTAAAGATAAAGAAGATGAGGCCTCCTCTCTCGGGACAGGACACTGAGAGTCTGTGGGGGGAAGCTGGACACCGGCTCGAGAGCCAGTTACTGACCTCAGACAGGTACACACACATTACGGAGGCCAAAGCAGGGACAGAGGAGAGGTGGAAGGCTTCCAAGAGAAAGAGCCATCCGAGTGGGGCTTTTGGTGTGTGAACTTGCGAGAGGTGAGTCAGGCCAGGCAGGCACCTTGGCACCCACCAGAGCAAACAACTAATGTTTCCAACTCAGCTGACCTATTTGGCAGGAATGAGAAATCCACAAGCCAAAGGGAAGAGAGAAGGAAGAGGAGGCATCCAGATTGGGGGAGTACCCAAGGCATTTTATCATGGAAGGACTCACATCTTGCTTTTTACAAAGAGAATGGGAAGCTTCTCTCCCCATCCCCAGTCACCAAGGCAACCAGAGGCCCTTCTGCTCAGAGCGACGGGCATTGTCCCTCCTCTCCCAGGGTAGCTCATGGTGCTACCTCCCCAGGGCTGCCCTGAGGACCACTGATGCTCTTTCTCAGATGCTGAAACACATTTCAGTGGCACAGCTGCAGGTCACTGAGAAGTTCCAGCAGGGCTTCTCAAACTGTTGTCACTCAGGTTCCAGTTGTAATCACAGATTAATTCCTGGAGGTGTACTATGGGCAAGTCACTTTTGTTCTCCAAATAACCAACGTTCCAGATCAACCAACTCTTAGGACTAATATAAAGATGAATGTGACATTGAACTATAGCAGGCACCACCCATTGAAAACACTCCTTGCCCAGGGACATCCTGCTTCCAGCAGCCCCCTCAGGCTGCCCTCCAGTCACTCCTTCTCTGCTTTCTCCTTTAGCATCTTTCAAATCAGTCTCCTCTAGACCAAAAATCACATTATAACAGAGATATTTGTATCAGAATGTTTATTGCATCCCAATTCATAATTGCTAAGTCATGGAAAAAGCCCAAGTGCCCATCAACCCACGAATGGATTAATAAATTGTGGTACATGTACACCATGGAATATTACGCAGCCTTAAAGAAAGTTGGAGACTTTACCTCTTTCATGTTTACATGAATGGAGCTGGAAAACATTTTTCTTAGCAAAATATCTCAAGAATGGAAGAAAAAGTATCCAATGTACTCAGCCCTACTATGAAGCTAATTTATAGCTTTCATTTGAAAGCTATAACCCAATCACAGCACAAGAATCTGGGGAAAGGGGCAAGGGAGGGGAAGGGAGGGGGGAGGATGGGGGAGGGAGGGTAATTGGTGGGGCCACACCTACGGTGCATCTTAGAAGGGTACAGGTAAAACTTACTAAATGTAGAATATAAATGTCTGAACACAATAACTAAAACAATGCTATGAAAACTATGTTAACCAGTTCAATGAAAATATTTCAAATTGTATATGAAACCAGCACATTGCACCCCATGATTACATTATTGTACACAGCTATGATTTAATTAAAAAAAAAAAAATCAGTCTCCTCTGATTTCCATGGCCACCATCATGGTTCAGTTTCATTCTCTCTCTTTATAAAAGCTCCCTGATTATTTCTCTGCCTTGGTGCTTCCACCATCAAAGGAGACATACAGGTCTTTTGAAAACATAAATCTGGTGGTGTATTTCAAATTTTTAAAAAATGAAAAAAATTAAAAATCTCCAATTCGATGATGTCAGGCTCCTGCTCTTAATCCCTCCATGATTTTCACTTCCCCAAAGGACAATCACAACTACTTACGAGGATATACTCAATCAAACTCAATTCTAGATTTTCTAAACCCTATATTCCATGCATAGTAGGCATGATTATAAATCAGTTCTAAAACCCATCACATTTTTTCATGCCCCAGCTACTTTGCATAGGCCATTCCCACTGGCTGAAACTATCAAGCCTTCCAATCTGCTCTGTCTAGAAAGCTTATCCCCTTCTCCATTCCCTGACACCTACCTGTCCTGGCTGGGTTATGTGCCCTGCTATGCATGCCTTCCTGTAACTCTCTGGGCTACCTCAGTCATCACAGCTAGCACACAGTCAGGGCTCAGCTTTCTTCATTCCTCACTTCCTCCACTGGCCGGGAGGAAGCTAACTGTCATGCCCCACACCAGGGCCTGTCTAGAGAAGGTGCGAATCAAATGAGCATGGACCTCCCTTGTGCTAACCCAGGGCGTGTGCTAAAGCCCTTAGCCTGTGGCTCAGACATAGTAGCCCCTGCAAGGGAGCCTCCAGAGCATGTGGAAATAACTGCAGTCACCTTCTATGCTGGGAGTAATTATTTCTTCCAAGGTATGTGAGACCATAGGGGTTTAGCTCCCTTTTTTCCACTGTCAGAATGGAATGTATTAGGGTTTCCCCAGAGAAATAGAATCAATAAGAAAGATACTACGGGGTGGGTAGATAGAGACAGAGGGAGGAAGGTAGATCCTCTTCCTTCAGCCTTCAGTAGCTGGGGCCACAGCACCTGGAGACACTGTCTGTCTCAGAGGCTGAAACAAAGTGCAGTACAGAAGGCCAGGGAAGAATAACTGGGGAGCCTCAGGTAACTTCTCTAAGCTTCCTCTTTCTGACCCATTTATTTTCTAAAAATAACTTCCATGCCCCCCCTTTTAAAATAAAAATCCTTTACTATCTAAAATCAAAATTGCAGATAGTATGATCTGCTTACATATGTATTTTCAAGTCAATACATATAATTCTCTAACTTTCATATATAAAGAAAAATAAAAGATAAATGACTTGTAACACAGTAATATGTCTTTCTGTATGAAAATGCTTGGCTGTGACTGTCCTGGAGACATGATGAAGCAATCAGATTACCTACACCTATAAATGAAAAACCACCGTGTGTGTGTAGTTACAGACACAGATGGGCTTGGGTGTGTGTGTTTTGCTGATGACTCAAAGATCACGAGTAGCATTGCCATGAGTGACGTGATTTTCCAAAACAGTGAGAAATTCCTGGAAAAAAAAAACAAAAACAGCTTCAGACCAAACAATGCACAAACTTCCTTCTATTTACACTGTAGTTTCATCCTAGAAAATTCAGTAAACATTAACCACATGTTCAAAAACCTCTTTGGGTGAGTATGCAAAATGTAGCTAGGTTCCGTTCTCAAGATCATTACAAAAAATGATTTTACTTATGTGAATGTCAAGTGGCACATTTTTAAGAGAGCTGGAATACAGGATAATTTTGGTTGTGTAGTAAACAAGGGAAGAGCAAGGTGGCACACTTATGTAACTCACACTGGCCAGAAGGTGTTGTAGGCGGGAGGGCTGAGGGAGAGAAGTAAATATTGGTAAACAAAGATAAAATAATAGCGAGCACTTGTGTAGTTCTTACTATGTGTGAGGGACTATTTTAAATGTTTCTCATATATATTCACTAACTGATTTATTATAGAACCCTGTGATATTGGCTGTAGTAGCACCCCCACTTTCCACAGGGGGAACCAAGGCATGCAGAGCTTACAGTACTTCTCTAAGATCACACAGGCAAAAGGTGTCTAATTTACTGTGACAATGAGCAAGAGCACCTGCTATCTCTAGGGCCTGTGCCAGGCATGGGGTCCACAGGACAGGGAACTAACATATCTCCAAGCAGAATTTTTTAGGAGTCAACTGCAGTGTGTGTACATGTGTGTATATATACAAGTCCTGACAATTAAGTTTTTGAGCTCATCCTAGAATAAGTGAATCAATAGAATCAATAAGAAAGATACTACGGGGTGGGTAGATAGAGACAGAGGGAGGATAATACCTCATTGCTGAATATTAAAACGGTTGCCTTTGATGCACTCCCTTTGGGAAGCTACACACTGGTGTCCGTGCCTAGACTACCCTTCAAAGCAATTTTGGAACTCCTTTCCTGGAATGGTCATCAAAGCTGTTGTCATATATGGTCCGACAATGAAGTTTGCGAACTAATCCTAAAAGATACTTTGAATAGACCCTCCATGGATTGGGAGGGTAATCCGTGACTGAGGCTGTGCATTTGTATGCTGATCCCAACCAGAAAGACTCTCACGGACACACCAAAAACCATGTTTAATCTGGGCACCCTATAGCCCATTCAAACTGACATAGAAAATTTAATCATCTGAGATCCTATCACTTTGTTTGAGGCCATGGACTGTTGGCAAAGTGACTTTTGTCAGTTCCATTCCCTTCTTCACTGTGACTCTGCAGGTCATGTGCTCCTGATGGCACAGGTGCAGGATGGACGAATAATACCTGACTCAAGGCTCTGATCTCAGCAAGAAATAACTCTGTGTTAAGACCCTGAGTTGCCCCAGAATTTTTGTTGTTGTGGCATAGCCTATGTAAACCTGACTAATACAATGAAGTGTATCAAACCTTACCCTGAAAGAAGTTTCTTGTATGAGTTGCAGACTTGGTGAATGAGGCCATTGGGAGTAGGGTTGTCTCACTCAGGATATATTCAGTGTTGCTGCAGGGAAAACCCAACAAATCTCAGTGACTTCAATGGACAGAGTTTTGTTTCTTACTTACCCTATAGAACTGTCATTGAGTGGGTGGGCTCACACACTTGCCATTGAGGGCCTGAGCTCAGGAGCAGCCTTGCTGCTGACTGTTGTAGGAAAAAGAGAGAGTCTGGTGGGACAGGCAGAGGTATCACCAGAGGTGCCAGTGGTCACTTCTGTTCATGCCCCACTCTGGTGGCCACACAGTTTGGGGGGTCCAGGAAGGCTAATTCTACCTTGGTCCTGGAAGGAGAAGGGGAAAATTCTACGGGTAGCACTAACAAGGGCCTGCCAAGTCACACTGAAGAGGCTGCCTTCCATCTTCCCAGCTCTCTCATTTTGATTTGGTCCTTCTGGACAAGCTCCCTAGACACTCAGTTTCTCTGACTCTATACATGTTTCTGGGGTATTCAGAAACCCCCCAAATATGCCAAACAGGTTTCCTCTATTTATGATCTGCCTGTTCCCCCAGGCCTGCCTCTGTTACTGGACTGTGAATACCTCAAGGTCATGGACAGTATTTGATTTCCCTGCTTCTCCACGTCCAGACAGGAGGAGTGCTCAGGAAATCTGTGTTAACTTGGTGTTGTTGTGTGTTTGGGTGGGTGGGGGACCATATCCTAATACTCAATGCTGGATCCACCTGGTTAGACTCGGGAAGAGCTTTGAACCGCCATAGAATGAAGGAGATGGTATGTAAGGGGCTGTTTTGACAGATGCCGCTACAATTTTAGTAACAGGGGTGTGAATGACAAGGCTGGCAGGAATCACTCTCTGCAATTAAATCTGATCATAAGCTTTCTCTGAGTCCCTGGTCCCCCCACCACCCTGCTGTGTGGCTCAGGAAGGTCCTGTCCCACCCCGACCCTACGTAGTCCCCTGAGCAGCAATTACATGAATTTGTCATCTGTATGTGCTCCTTTAGTTTCTATCATGCAGGAGCCGGAGTCCCAAAGGCAGGGCTGTCAGCTCCTCCTTCGGGCACCACATGGACACCCACAGCACTCCATGTCCGCGGAGCTCACTGCGAATCTACACTCGCCGTAGTGTGTACTCCCCAGGGGGGTCCTCTGTGGCTATGGCAACAGCCAGGGAAACTGAGGGCTGTGATGGCTTTGGTGAGGAAAGAGATTAGGACTGAGTCTCTGAGGAGCACAGCACATCCTTGTGCTCATGTCCACACAGGGGTGCCACTGCCCTGACCCTGCCTCCCGTAGCCCTGAGCAGCAGAGGGCTGCAAATATAGCAGTGTTCTGTCTGTTTTCATTTCTGTGTTTTGCTTTTGAGTTGTTGCAGAATTCTTTATGCATTCATTCATTCACGTGCAAAATATTTATTGAGGGCCCATGATGTTCCAGGCAGTGATTTATGCTAAGGCAGACAGAATCCCCTTCCTCCTGGCCTCGCAGTCTGGTGGGAAAAACAAGCATCGGACCAGCTAGGAGGGCAGAAAAACGATCATCGCATCAGTGCTGAGCGCCATGGCAAGCCGGGGTCAGATCTGTGTGACAGAGGGGACCAGGCATAAGCAGGTAGAGGGGTAGAGGTGATGGCGACTCCTGCTACACAGCTGAGGGCTGACATGAGCTCTGAATGCCACTGAGTCTGCTGTCCCCAGTGCCCCCAGGTCCTGGCTGAGGAAGGACAGCAGTTCACACTTGAGCTCTCCAAGGAAAGGAGATTTCTGAGACTGGGGGCGTGGAAGGAAAGAGAAAAAACCAGCATGGGTTGGGTACCTGCATGTGCCAAGTTTTAACCCAGAATAATTTAATGGATCGTCCTGAGAAATTAATAAACTGAGATTGACTTAGGCCTATTTTAAAGATGAGATGTGTTTGTTAGTGTACTCCACAGGAGTCCGGCCTGCAGACCCCAGGCCACGTGCAGATCCTTACAGGGCTCTTTGGCTGATCTCTGGGGTCTGATATTGCAAAAAGTATGCACAGACCTTTTTTTATGCTCATCAGCTTCTGTGTATGTACTGTGTGGCCCAAGACAACTTTCAATTCTTCCACTGTGTGGCAGAAAAGAAAAAAGGTGGAACACCACTGGCCTACCTGTGGACTGCCGAGGAAGCATTATTAAAGTCCCTCTTCCTGCTGCCATTATGTCTGGAGTCTCTTGAAGAGCTCAGGCAGGTGGGGCAGCTCTCCCAGGGAGGGCTGAGCTTTGACATAGCCCTGGGAGTCTGAAGAGCCGCAATAAGAAATGGGAATGCTAGGGGGCTGCACGGTAATGACAGATCCAGTGCTTGGGGGACTTCAGGTGGTCACACGTGTCACAGTGGAGGAGGCAGGGCAGCTGTGAACGCAGGTCCACAGCAGCTGAGTGGGAGGGCTATGGAACCGCAGAGAGCCAGATCAGAGAAGATTCTCAAAGAACAAGGCCCCCTTCACTGAAAAAGATCTTTGTTGGTGGCGTTAAAAAGTCACTGAAGAGTGTCACGTAAGAGACTATTTTGAACACTATGGGAAATCCAAAGTGACTGAATTCATGACAGTGAATTCACGACAGTGGCAAGAAGAGGGGCATTGCTTTTGTGACCTTTGAGGACCATGACTCTGTAGATAAGACTATTATTCAGAATTACCATCCTCTGGCAGGGTACAGTGACTCATGCCTGTAAAACTACCAGTCTAGGAGGCTGAGGAGGGTGGATCACCTGAATTCAGGAGTTCAAGACCAGCCTAAGCAAGAGTGAGACTGTCTCTACTAAAAATAGACAAACTATGGAGCACACTTGTAATCCCAGCTACTCAGGAGGCTTAGTTAGGCAAGACGATCTCTTGAGCCCAGGAGTCTGAGGTTGTTGTGAGCTATGATGCCATGGCACTCTATCTAGGGTGAAAGAATGAGAGTCTGTCTCAAAAAAAAAAAGAAAAGAAAAAAAGAAAGAAATGCCTCCTCTGAATGGTCACAGCTATGAAGTAAGGAAAGCCCAGCTGAAGCAAGAGGTGGCCAGTAAGAAGTTCTGGAAACTTTGGTGGCACTCGTGGAGGTGATTTTGATACAAATGACAGCTCTCATTGTAGAGGAAACTTCAGTGGTTGTGGTAATTTTGGCGGCAACCAGGACGATGACAGTGGGGTCCTCACAGTGGATTTGGTAGTGATAGAAGCAGTTGTGGAGGGAGTGCAAGCTACCACAATTTTGTCAATTACAAAAATCTCGAAATTTTGGACTCATGAAGGGAGGAAACTTTGGAGGCAGAATGTCTCTCCCCTATGGTGGTGGAGCCCAACACTTTGCTAGACCACAAAGCCAAGGTGACTATGGCTGTTCAGTAGCAGCTTCATGGAGATGGAAACACAGGTTAGCAGGACACGAAAGTCAGAGAAGTGACAGAGAAGCAACTGGTTATGAGAGATTTGTGGACCAAGCTCAGTGGCAGCAGCACTTAACTGCTACCAAGAAGACATGTTTTGGACCATACTCATGAGTATGGGCAAAGAACTCCAGGACTGAATTTGTGACTGATTGTGTAACAGGTTATTTCAGTTTCTGTTCTGTGGAAAGTGTAAAGCGTTCCCATAAAGGGTTTTAACGTAGTGTATTTTCTTTTTTTTGCATCCCTGCTGTTGATTGCTAAATATAATAATCTGATCATGATGCTGAATAAATGTGTCTTCTTCTTTTAATGTGCTGTATAAAGTTAGTTTATTCTGAAGCCATTTTGGTAAACTTCCCCAGCAGCATGAAGACAGAATTCCTTCAGGGGGATGCTAGGTTCTGTTTGAAATTTATTCACAACCTGTGTAGGCGGAAAAGCCATTATCTTCAGAAACCTTGGTGTTGTTGAACTTGATGGTTACTGTTTTGACCTGAAGTTTGCCATGAAAAGGAGCTGCCTGAGCAAAATTATGGAATTATTGGCTATAAAGAAGATTGTTGGTACACCTTATACAAAGTTCTAACTTGAATAATGGTACCAGATAAAACTATAGATGGGGGAAGGAAGCTTGTGTTTCGTCCATTGTCATCATTAACATAATAAACAATCGAATTGTCTTGAAAAAATAACAAAACAAGGGTGAGAAAACAGAGTCCTGGGTGAGCAAGTGAACTGCTCAATGGGTCACCCAGCTAGGAAATCGGGTTTGGGATATCAGCTCAGCCACTGGGTGATATGCTGAGCTCACAGGCATTGAGATCTGACGGTCGCTTTATGTCTCTGATCACTTTACTTCATTGACAATCTGAATGTGGTTCTTTGCAAGGGTCTATCCTGTGTATCATAAGATGTTCAGCAGCAGCCTTGGTCTCTACCCACTAGATACCAGAGGTATCCTCTCTTCAACCAAAAATGCCTCCAGACATTGTCAAATAGCCCTTCGGGGCAAAATTGTCCCCATTGAGAATGACTTGACCAGAACTTCCTGAACATATCATGGGTATATAAATCTCCAATCCGTGGAAGGTAGGAGATGTGCCCTACGTTCAGATGCTATCTACAGCACGTTTGTCACTCCACGTGAGCTCAGATTGTTTTTTCCTGGCTCCATAGATAGGTAACAAAACACTCACTGGACATTTCCAAGGCCATGTTCCCAAGGCACCTCAGCTTGCCTGACACTGGGCTCAGAATCTTACCTAGTGTTTCTGCTCTTGGTGAATGGCTTCTCCAAGATTGCACTTGCTCAAGCTGGAACCCAGAGCGTCATCTTAACTAATTCCTCTTCCTCGTCCATCTCAGGTAGCCAACTAAGCCATGCTTTGTCTTGGAGCTGCTTCTCTTCTTCATCCCACTGGGGCCATGGCATGCTGGCAGGGGCCCCACGCACCTGCCCTACTAGCCAGAACACCAGTGAGGCCTGCCTGGAAGAGTGGAGCTACCCCCTTCCTGTTCTCCCTGGCCTTGCCACTCTCCTGAATTCATTGCCCATCTGTATCCTGAGTGCTTAACAGAGGCACTCTGTGTATAATCTGGCAGAATCTGTGCACCCCTATACTACAGAGCCCAGTGCCTCCCCTAGTTCCTAGGGTTTCACAGGATGTGGCCAGTGGGACGAAACCTGCTGTATTCTCCAGCTTCCCTTCCAGGGCGCTCCCCTCTACAGCTGGGTGCAGTTCCTCAAACAGGCCATGGTCTCTCTCACCTCTGAGCCTTTGCTCCTATAGTTCTCTTTGATCGAAATGCCCTTACCTCTCTCTGTCTGACTTCCCACGTGATGTCCCCTCTTACTCCCATATCAACTTGAACATGCAGTGTAATCAAAGCACCTGGCTCTGAGAGACTGTCCCTGGTAGCCCCCCCATTCATTCCAGGGTCCCTCCATGGGCCTCCTGTGCTGTTGCGTGTTTAGATGGTGAAAGCACATACCACGCTGATGACCACACACCAGGACTGCAATATTTGAGGGCGAAGTGACTTAGCCATTTCTAGCATTACTTTGTTCTTAACACAGAGAAGGCACTCATCCAACACTTTTTAACAGTGATAATAGCAATAAGAAGAGGACTAGCTTCATTTCTCTAAGTGGAATCAGATGCTAAGACACATGGTTCCCAAACGTTAGCTCATGAATCTTCACAACCACCCTATGTGGCAGGAACTGTGAGATGCGTTTTGTGGCTAAGAAGACTGGCTAATTTGTTTGCTTCAAATAAACCTCAAATCTACATATTCAAAAGGTACTCTGTTCCCGAGTACTGACCCAAAGAGGTCAATACTAATATACATCCTTTTGAGTACTGACCCAAAGCAGTCAATACTAATATACATCCTATAAGGTTATTGAACTAAAGATGGAAAAAAAAATATTTGAACAGCCAGGCAAGAAGATCAATCCACATATAAAGGTGATAAAAATCAGGCCGACTTCCTACAGGTCACAGCCGGTGCGAGTCAGGAGACTGTGCTGCAATGCCACGGCATCTCCAAGGAGAACATGCCTGAGTCGAGGATTTATACTCAGCATTCTCTCCTATACTCACGTGCATGAATTTTTTTATAATTAAAGTGAAGTTTAAAAAATGTTTCAGAATCCAGGTGAAGTAAAAGTTTTCTAGGAAAAAATATTTACCAAAATTGGCCCTAAAAAATAATGGAAGTACAAACCTTATCATTAAAGAATAAATATAAAAAGTTGCCCAAAAGTTAACCATCTCTTTTCCTCCACCCTCAACCAAAGGAAAAAAAAAAAAAAAAAAAAAAAGATCAAGTAAAGACGTTTTTACATCTGCCAAATTGTTAAAAGGTAGGTAATTCTAATGTTGTCATATTATGCCAGTATATAGAGAAAAGATAAAATTTATAATTCTTTCATGGAATAAAAAAAAATTAATACCAAATCTTGAAAAAAATCAATACCAAATCTTGAAAAAGAGTACATAAAAATTTTAAAAAATGGGCTGTGCCTGTGGCTCAAAGGAGTAGGGCACTGGCCCCATATGCTGGAGGTGGCGGATTCAAACCCAGCCCCCAGCCTTGGCCAAAAACTGGAAAAAAAAAAAAAAAAAGAAAAGAAAAGAAAAGAAAAAATTAAAAAAAATTCACTGGGGCAGTGCCTGTGGCTCATCCAGTAGGGCGCCGGTCCCATATACCGAAGGTGGCGGGTTCAAACCCAGCCTTGGCGGAAATGCAAAAAACAGAAAAATAGCCGGGCATTGTGGCGGGCACCTGGAGTCACAGCTACTCGGGAGGCGAGGCAAGAGAATCGGCTAAGCCCAGTTGGAGGTTGCTGTGAGCTGTGTGACGCCACAGCACTCTACCAAGGGCGATAAAGTGAGACTCTCTCTACAAAAAAAAAAATTCACTGATAGATGTTAATGCAAAAATTTTATATTAACAAATAAAATCTAGCAGCACACCAAGAAAATTATACATATGGCCAGGGAGAATTTATGCAAGAATTCAAGAATGTGTTTAATATTATAAAATCTCTTCATATAATTTATTACAGTAGTTGATCTGGTAGAAAAAAATTATAAGATTATTTCTATAGAAGCAGAAAAATTTTGATAAATTTAACATCAATTTAAATTTTTTTAAAGAAATAAAATAAGAATGGGTGATATTTGCCTAACATGTTTGAATTTCTCTATCTCTATACAACAGTCAATTTTTTTTTTTTTTTTTTTTTTTTGCATTTTTTGGCCAGGGCTGGGTTTGATCTTGCCACCTATGGTATATGGGGCCAGTGCCCTATTCCTTGAGCCACAGGGACTGCCCAATAGTCAATTATTCTTAATGAGGAAAGATAAACACAGTTCTATTAAGTCAACAGCAAAACAAGAATGTTCACTCTCACTAATTTTATTGAATATTTTAATGAAAGTACTAGACAATTAATTTAAACATTTAAAATTTCTAAAAGTCATTTAGACATTTGGACAAGAGGAAGTAAAACAACGATATTATCTGCAAAATGAAGACATTCAAATACCAAATACCAATACAATTACCAAGAACATAGGAATTCAATAAAATGGGTGAAAATTATATAAAAACAAACAATTTTGATAATACCTATATACAGTGAGTAAATGTACTTTTTTTTTGTAACCTTTATCCATTGTCTTTCAGCCTCACAACTGCCTTTTATATTTTATGCTAAACTTTAGGGGCTGGAAGTCTCCAAACTACATGATCCAAGCTCCCCAGGCAGCCTACTTCCTCTTAGGTTGTGTGAATAGGAGACAATGGGAGATCACAGATGCAAGAAAGGAAAGGTGAACTCTTGCAGCAAATGCTTAGAAGTACAGCTCAAGGTAATACTCCTTCTCCTTTGCTCCTCCTCATTTCTAGTAATTTTGAAACTAATTCCTAATGAAAGTCTGCTGGACAGAAATACTAAACAGGATTTCTTCCCTCCCCTTTTTTTTTTTGAGACAGTGTCTCATTATGTCACCCTCAGTAGAGTGCCCTGGCTTCACAGTTCACAACAAACTCAAACTCTTGGGCTTAAGCGATTTTCTTGCCTCAGCCTCCCAAGTAGCTGGGACTACAGGAGCCCGCCACAATGCCTGGTTATTTTTTTGTTGTTGTAGTTATAGTGTCATTGTTGTTTGGCAGACCTGGGCCAGGTTCGAATCTGCCAGCCCCTGTGTATGTGGCTGGCGCCCTAGCTGCTGAGCTACAAGTGCTGAGCCTAAACAGGATTTCTTTTTAGTGACTGACTAATCCTGACTAATAAAATAGATACAGGAGAAGAAAAACCCCATTATCAATAGCAATAAAACAACAAAATATCTAAAAATAAAATTTAAAGAAATAAACAAGATCTATTATAGAGGAAACTATAAACTCTACTGAAAAACATAAAAGCAGATTTGAACAAATGAAAAGATATCACCTGTCCTTGGTTAGGAAGATTCAATATCATAACAATGCTAAATCTTTGTCTAGGTTGATTTCTAAATTAATAAAAATAAAAATAAAATCAAGGTTTTAATCTTTGTTTTAGAAGTAAAGTAGGCGACTCTAAAGTTCATATTGAAAACAAACAAGGAACAAAATCTGAAGGAAAAAACCTATGTGGGAGACAGTCATATCAGATGTTATGAAGCTCAATAATTAATCAATCTAATTAATTATTAATTAAATTAGTGTGGCACTGATTCATAAACAGTTCAATTAGATAGAATAGAAAGTTGATAAGTATAACCAAATTCCTTCTATAATTTAGTATAAGATAAGATAAAGGTGGCATTTTTTTAGGTCAGCAAAGATCAGATATTCCATAAAGTATAGTAGGTCAACTGAATATCAGTCTAAACATAGTTTACTTCATACCTTAGAATAAATTCCAAGTGAATAAAATATAAAAGGTAATATTTTAACCCATATTAGTTCTGGAAGAAAGTATGAAGTAGGAAGACTTATTCAACTATGGCTCGAATTCCTAAATAATTGATTGACAAATTTTGTTATATAAATTTTTTAAAATTCTTACTTAGAAAAATAAAACCATTAATAAAACTTAAAAAAAAGACAATCTGGGAAAAATATTCACAAGTCATATTTTATACTAAGCTTTCTCTCACAAATAAGTAAGAAAAAGGCTAATAACACAAAAAGTGGATAGAGAATATAAATAGAAAGTTTACTTTATAAACCATAAATGGCTTTTAAACATAAAAAGATATAAGAGAAAAATCAGATTAAAACATTATCACCTATCAAATTGGTAAATAATTTAAATATTGAGAATACATTCTGTTGGTGAAGTTGGGTGGAAATTGGCAGATTCCTGGTGAGAGTATAAATTGGTACAAACTCTATGGAAGGGAAAATTTGATAATACTTGCAAAGTTATAGAAGCCTAGACCCTTTGAACCATCAATACCATTTCTGGAAATTCGTCCAACTGATAAACTTTCTCAGTTACTGAGTGACAAATTATTATAGCATCGCTTATCATTAGAAGTTGGAAATGTACATAATGTCCGTCAAGAGAAGGCTAATCCTAGTATATCCGTTCAGTGGTATATGGGCAGATACCAAAAAGAACAAAGAAATTCTTCACCTATTGTCAGAGCTTCTGGATATATTGGTACTTGGGATAAGGTGAAAAATGGTGTTTATGGTATGTCAACTTTTATGTAACAGATATGGAGCAGTAAGCATATGTGTTCATACGTGTTAGTTTTCTGGAGGAAACTCAGGTAGGATATGCACAAAAGTAATAAAAGTAGATGTTATGGGCGGGATAGAGAACTCAATGGATGGGAGGATAGGAATAAGAAATTTTCCTGTCTACGTTTTTATATTGCTTATTTTGTAAGCTATTAAAATGTGTGAGTAAGGTGCTGGCCCCATATACCCAGGGTGGCTAGTTCAAACCCAGCCCTGGCCAAACTGCAACAACAAAATAAAAAACAAAAAAAAATTAAAAAAAAAATGTATTCCCTATTCAAAGTTACACAGTAATCACTGAAACATTTGCAGAGTTAGCACAAAGGTGATATGAAGGTTGGGGGCATGAGAGGGAGGGGAGACAGGTCTCCTGTGTGCCAATCAGGAGCCTGCACGGGCCTCTCGATTCTTGGCCCACAGGTGAGCGGCTGGCAGACAGAACACAGGTCATTACACTCCCACTTCCACAAGAAAAACAACCTCAGACTGTCCAGGCAGCCCTGAGTCAGCACCCGGCCCTGCCTCTGCATGCAGAGAAATGGCTTTTTCAAGGTTAGTCCGTGAAGAACGTGCTCCTGGCCTGAGCTGAGCTGTCTGGGGCAAAACACAGCCTTTTCCCAGCCACTGTCGGATCCACCCAACTGTGGTAAAAGCCAAGGTTTCATCTCAGAGTCAAAACCAAACAGAAACCTGAGGAGGCTATCCACTAACTCAGCAGGGTGGAGAAAAAAGAAAGGTTCTGTCATTGTCCCCTCAGATAGCCCATTCCCTTTTCTTCCTGGGAACACAGCAGAACCCAGGGAACAACAGCCAGCGTGGGGGGTTTGTTATTAAAGCAGAAAGCAGATTCCAGTCCCAAGAAGATGATACTTCATAGTTTAGTATAAACTCTGGGAAAGTTACTCAAGCTTAGTAACTTTTAGTAACTCCACTTTCTAACCTATGAAATGGGTATGCTTGTGCCAATTAGCGATTCTAGACAGGTATCAAAAACTCTGCTACAATCTTGCTATCTTTGGTTTCTCGGATTCTATTAGAAATGGAAACATAAAATAATTTTTTTTGTTTGTTTTTGTTTTTAGAGATGGGATCTCACTATGTTGCCCAAGCTGGACTTGAACTCCTGGGCTCCAAAGACTTTCCTGCTTCAGTCTCCCACGTAGCCAAGACTAGGGTGACCAACGACTGCACATGGTGCAAGCATAAATAATTTTAATGTTTAATTGTTAAAATAGATAACACTTCCAAGTGAATTACCTTTTAGGTAATATTATGACATTTCCCTTTTTCATGAAGTGAATAAGGGAAAGGGCAGAGCTTTCCTAAAAGGTCCTTCTACATCTGGAAGGACAGTCCATGCTGCACCCATGCCTGGCTCAGCTGTAGTCAGGGGATTCATAGAACATACATATGTTTCTCCCAATTTATGCTCTTGAAATACATTCTGTACATGCAGTTTCCTGGGTGCCAGTCTCCTAGAGGCCCACTGTGGTGGCCCTGGGGCAAAAGACATTGATTGAATCCTTAATATTTGCTAGTGATCTGATTTCATTCTTCTTAGCAAACTTAGGTAGGTGACAAAATTGTTGTACAGGTGACAAAATTATGGCTCAGAGAGTTTAAATGGCTTCTCCTCAAGTTCCCAGAGCTAGTAAAGCTGATGGAATGAATTTCTTGCCTGCTTAAATAACAGATATGATGCAGAACAAACGTTTCCAAACTAAATGTGTCTGCATCTGATTTCTGTTTGTTATGATAACTTGAAGTGTTCTAAAGTATTGGGGAGCATTGAGTGGTAGACACACTTTATTTAGATATACATGGTTTCATGGTTTTAACTTGTTTCCTTTTGTTCTCATTCCTCCAGCAGGGCCAAATAGTCAGCTTACATCCCCATGGAGCCATCCACCTTTCTAGAAAATTCTCCAAGCTAACAAAGGCCAGGAGGTCAAAGAAGTTTCTCATATGCCTTCTCCTGTATGGCAGCCCTCTGCTCCATCCATGATAGCTCAGCCGGAAGTGTTGGGCTGTACCCAGGGCTTAGAGGGCTGCAGGGGTGCAGGGGGGGAGGTTGGAGGGCATCACCAGTGCCTGCTCACTTCGGCCAGGTCCCCTAGTCTAGGAGTACCTCACCGACCTCGGGGTAGGGGGATCTCTGCAGCTCTCTTATCTGGTGTGGGTGGGAATCCTCTGTGGGAGACAGCATGTGAGTTCCTAGCCTACCTGCCTGAATTCAAATCTTGCCCTGCCCTCATACTGTGGAATGGGCTTAATTGTGCCCTTGGAATCCATGTGATAAAATCCTAATCCCCAGAGCACGCAACTGCATTTGAAGATAGGGCATCTGAAGAGGTCATCAAGTTACAATGAGGTCATTAATCCAATATTACTGATGTCCTCTTAAGAAGAGAAGTTTTGGACACAGGTACAGAGGTAGGACCAGTGAAGACTGAGGGCATGGCCATTTGTGCGCCTAAGTACTTGGTTACCACAGCCCCAGCAGGACAATGCGAGCCCAAAAGGGGAACACTTTGTCACTTAAACTGTCCACTCTCCTCTCCTATGAAAGTGGGAGCTTGGTACCATCCGCCTCATTAGAGTGTTCTGAAGCTTCCAACCTGGAAATCACTTAGAGCAGGGTCTGGCCTGGGCCTGGCCGCAGTGAGCAGGCCGTCCCCCGCCGCCAGCCTCAGCAGCCGGGCTCTGGCACCCAGGGCGACAGGGCGCCACTGGGAGTAGGACATGTGGTTGGACAAATGCGTGCCTGAACAGGCCGAATAAATGATGAATGAACAAATGCGGCTTCCTGTGTTCGTTGGAAAGCGTGGCTATGGGCAGGTCCTGAATATCTTGACTGTAAACGCTTAGAAACAAGAGGAGAACTGTTGGTAGGAGGCGGGGACCCAGTGCCCGGGTGTGAGGAGGGATTTCTTTTCTGGGGGGAGAGCGGTGAGCAGGCAGAGATGCCAGCAGCCACCCCGCCCAGCAGGGGAGCCAGGCAGAGACGCCTGGCCCGGGGCCCGGAGGCTCACCTGTGCCTGGGAAGCGGCTGGGGCTGCGTGGGGGACGCTGCGGACGAGGAAAACGTGACAGAGCAGGTGGGCAGGCAAGGGCACAGCTGTCAGAGAAGCCGGGGGACACCTGTAGGGTTGGGCCACCTGGGGGAGCAGAAACGTGCTCCAGACCTCACAGGAGTGCTCTGAAGCCCACTAGCAGGTGGTGGTCGCCCTCAGCAGGGCCCACTCTCTCAGATAGCCCAGGACCTCCAGGCTGGGCTCCTCTGGCGGGGACACTTATAGAGTCTTTCTCCTGACATACCTGCAACGGGATTCTCAGTTTTTTAGATGAAAAACCCACGTGGAATATTGCACTGTATTCTTCCCCCACCCTACCCCCAAATTAAAAAAGGCACAGAGCAACACGAACTGGCGGTGCTGGGTACTTGCTTGTGGGGCCTGCTTGGGGAAACCCTCAGACACAAGGGCCCATCACCCCAGTGGGTTCCTCCCTGATCCCACCTTCCCTTCCCCTCCCTCCTTCCTGGTCAGCGACCCCTCAGCTCTACTTCTTACAAGGCCAACACTGGTTCCCTGGGTGTAAGAAAGCCAGTGCGAAACCTTGGAAGGTGGCCGGACCCAGAGCAGTAGGTTGTAGTCACAAAGACTTCCTAAAGAAGAGGAGGTTGTGTTGGAGACCAAAGCCATGGGAGCCAGCCCCCACCCTCTGCAAGCCTGCCTGCCATCTGCCTGCGTGCCCAACCATCCTATCAGCATGTAGCACCAGGGGACACACTAGTGACCCGGAGAGCTCTCCCAGAGAGCTGGCCCCCCAAAAGGGGAGACAGGCCTGCAAACAAAAATGAGGCCTCCACGGGTCACCATGGTGGGCGGACAATGAAGGCGTCACTGGAGAAACCAGCCTGGAAGGCTTCCAGTGCAGGGGCCCAGAGGTGTGTCCTGAAGAACAACGTGGCCACAGACTTCCTGGGCCTGCAGGTAGAAATGAGGAGCACACACATTCTTCCTCCTCACAAGACCCCTCTTCTTCCACAAGGGCTGCTGAGGCTCTTAAAACTTTCCCTGTAAGTGGAAGTAGGGCTTCAATTATTGTCCAGAGGAGTGGAGAAAGTGTTCTCCTCCTGCACTTTAGGGCACTGTCTTATGTTCATTATTCTAGATAGAACTCTCTAGAATAATAAACCAATAAAACCAACAGAACTTTCTGCAATGATGGAAATGTAAATCGGACAATGCAGTAGACATTTGTTATCAAGCACTCGCAATCTGGCTAATTTGTAATTTCGTTTCCTTTGAGCTAATCTAAAGATAGCTGCATGTGACTACTGGCTATTGTGTTAGTGCAGTGCTGGCCACCAAGGGGGCTGCTCACCCTCAGACCCGCAGCCACCCTGTTTTCCTGGATGTCACTCCCCATGTGGAAAAAAAGGGGGTGAGACCAAGAAAGGACATTAGCAGCAAAGGGACAGGGTCCTTGCAGGGCCTGTGGCCAGCAGGCTGCAGCGTGGCAGCTTCAGACTGAGGATAATCATGGGGGTGGAGCTCACTTCTATTGACTGCAATTATCTCTGTAAGTTCTCACAGTGACGTAGATGTTAGTGCACACATTTCAAAGATGGGGAAACTGAGGACCCAGGAGGTTTAGACAATGTGTCCAAGGTCTGCTAGGCTTGAACACAAGCCTCTTTAAGCTTCAGTTCCTCCAGCCAGCCTGGGACCAGGAGATGTAAATAAGTGAGAGGGGCAGGGAGAGGCAAGCCAGCAATTGCCTGGGGAGTGGGGTATCCCAGAGATGAGAAGCCTGCTCTCAGCCAGGGAATGAGTCAAAGGAGACGGCCTGGAGCCTGAGTCATCCGAGAGACTTTCAAAAACCGAGAGCCTCAGCCAGCCTGGCATCCCAACCCACTGGCCTATTACTGAACATGCACACCTTCTCCAGCTGCTAGTAATAATCAGCCATGGGAAGCCTCCCACGGTTACTCACTTAGTGATTAAACACATTTTCGCTCCTTTGAAGAGCCCCAACCCACCACCACAGCTGAGGGGGCGGGCAGGAGGTGAGCTCACCAGCAACGCCCTTCTTCCTTTGAGTTGAGGCAGTGTGGGTTGGGCCGGTGGTGAGACTGGATTCAAGGTCATAAGACCTGGAGCCCAGGGCCAGGTACATGCTCTCTGGATGTCATATTCCTCCAACTACATAGGGAGAATGTTGGCTCCAAGCTTTTTCCCACAAAAGTTACCAAAAATAATGTTTATAGAACCTCCTGTATTTAGAAGGCAGGCGCTTGGAGTTTTAGGGGCAAGAAACCATGGGACTTGGGGGGCATCCAGACATGGTGGCTAAGGACAAACTTGGCAGACTGCCTGGTTTCCAATCCCAGCTCTGCTTATTAGCTAGGACATCTTGGGCGAATTATTTTCCTTGCCTTGGTATTTCTACGTATAAACTGAAGATGACAGAAACAGTAGCCTACCTCTTGGAAATGAGCAATGATTATGATTAGATGCAAACGGTTTATGACCGTCTTTAGTATCTACGTGCTAAATAAGTATTAGCTATTCTCATTAACTGTGAGTGCTTCGTCCAGGGCATCGCTTGTCTGGAGCTCAGCCTCCTTATCTGCAAAATGGAGACATAACAACTCCAGCTCGGGAGCAGCTTGCATGAGAGGATGCAGGTGACATCGCAGGTGTAGACGTTTCGTTGTGGCAAGCTCTGCTCTTCTCTTTCTTTTCTTCTGAGAGCCCTTCAGGCTAGACATTGTGAGTTTCCATCAGGGAAAAGGGGGACGGGGGGCCCTCAGGAAGAGAAGGAGATGAGGAAGGTGGTGGGAGCAGGAGGTCGAGACAAGGAAGGAGCCAAAGGTGGAGTGGATGGGTGTCGTCTCATTCTTGGGGAGCTTGACTCAAGTGGGCCCTGAGTCGTGAGGGAGGCCTCCCAGATAGGAGCAGTCCATGCCGTTCTTGGGGGGTGGGTGTGACAAACAGCAAACAGCAGTGGTACCCGTGAGACATCAGGATTCTCCAAGAACATTAGAGTAGAATGTTCTCCAGACACCACTTAATGCTGGTCATTCCATATGCCCCTCCAGAGAAGCTGATGGTTCTGGGTCCTCCCCCGAAGAGCAGGTTCTTGGGAATCAGCCAGGCTCATCAGTCTTCACAGCTGTAGGGCCAGAGGCAGTCACCTCCCCTCTCTGAGCCTCAGTTTCCCCATGTGTGAAATAGAGATTATGACATTTGTTCTGAAAATTGTTGCAAAAACCAGAAACAAAGCCTGTAGAGTGTCCCTGGCACAGAGTAGATGTCAGCAAGTGTTAGTTTGTTAAACACTGGAGTTCATAATCAATTTCATTAATCTCACTTTCTGAGCCCTTGTCAGCTGAGGAATGTGAGGCTGGGAGAGGGCAGTGACTTAGCCCAGTTGCCACAGCCCTCTAACAGCAGAACCAGGCTTTTGCGATGACTCCAGTTTGGCCTCCAGCCTAGAAGCTGATAATTGGCCCCAGACATGGAGTGGGAAAAAGGGTGGTGGGATGGGTTTTTAATTTCCTATGGATGAACACAGAGATAGGACAGCTCTTGAGATGACATATTTTAATATAGGAACTCTCACTTGTAATCCTTGGAGACCAAGTATAAGTATGTGAAATAAATGATGTCATTTGGCCTCAGCAGCAGAAAAAGACATGCAAATGTATAGAGACCCTGGTGAGATACTAGCTGTCACTAGATCAGATGGGCAAACATCCTTGCAGGCCGAGACACGCCCACTGGAGAGCCCCAACCCTCCCAGTGCAGGGAGGGAAGGCAGCTTGCAACAATGCATCCAACTCAAAAATATGTACATCCTTTGAACCAGATTTCACTTTTTACCACCCTCCCACACCCAGAAATTATTGGGAGATTTAGCAAAATGGGTGTGTAGAAGTACTTACTGGGATATTCACCCCAAGAGAAAACTGAACACTCAAAATGTTCAGCAGTTTGAAACAGTTTAAATAAACTGTGGACCATTTAAATGATGGACTATATCCTCAGAAATGATCACATGGCTTCATGGGGGTCAGTGGTAGTAATGGAGAGAGCCATTGGGGTGAGAGTGGGTGGCCGCTCTATCCTTGAGTGTTCTTTATTTTATTATTTTATTTTATTGTATTATTTTATAGGCAGAGTCTCAAGCTGTCATCCTGAGTAGAGTGCCATGGTGTCATAGCTTGCAGCAACCTCCAACTTGGGCTCAAGTGATCCTCTTGCCTCAGTTTTTCTATTTTTAGTACATACGGGGTCTCACTGTTGCTCACCCTGGTCTCTAACTCTGAGCTCCACCTGCCTAGGCCTCCCAGAGTGCTAGGATGACAGGCTTGAGCCACTGCGCCCTACCTTGACTGTCCATTTTATAATGATTCCATTATACTAGATAATTGTTTTACACATTTTCTGTTTTGCGCATGTTGTGCGCATGTTGTATTTTATAATAAGAAAGAAGAAAAAAAATACATGGTCAGATTCTTTTAAATGCAAAGATGTTCATCATGAAGAATTATGGGGAAAAGCAAGTTATAAAAATATCGATATAATAAGATAGCATTTTAAAATGCTGTCATCAAAATGTCCATAATTAAATACTATCAAACAATTTTCAGTATATATTTACCCACACATACATGTGTACCTGTAGAAAAATGTCTGGACAAACAAGCATCAAATTAATTAGCAGAGGCTATTTTGGGGTGGCCGTTTGTTTTATTTTAATTTTTTGTAATTTATATTTTTGGATGTATGTACATATATGAATGTATGTATGCAGAGCATATCTGAATTTTCTGATACAGTAGAACCTCTGTTAGTTGACCACCCAAGGGACTGTAGCAAACTGATTAACATACAGAGGTGGTCAACATAAGGACTGATAGGTACATGGGGTGTGTGTCTAGTTTATGAAAATGGGGTCAACTTAAGGAGGTGGTCAGTGCAGGGAGGTGGTCAGCTATGGAGGTTCTACTGTAGTCCTACTTGGATCATTTCTTTCTAAAACTTCTTATCATTGTCATTATCAGAGTAATAACCATAGCATTTTCTAGTTTATAATGTATGGGGAAGATTAAAAACATGGTCTACTGACACTAAATCTTAAGTGCTGGAGGTAAAGGCACCATTCACCTGGACGAATACAAATCTTGCTCTGCTATAAAGGAGGGATTGTCTGTTTGTTTTAGGTAGATGGGGCAACTGGGAATCCACCCCTGTCCTCAGGTGTGGCCCCGGCACTCTTTCCCCTACTCCATCTGGCAGGCTGGTGGGACTATGGCAGCCACATTTTCTCTTTTCCCCATGTTCCCTGCTTTATGGAGACAGCGTTGGCTGGATGTTTCAGGGTTCAACAACCTGCTTATGTCCCCAGAGCCATGTCTAGGAACTATGCAGCCTGTAGGATATTGGGGTAACCTTCCCAGGCCTGGAACAAAAGAGCTGGAGTTGTTTTTGCTATTAGCCAAGTGTGGCTTCAGCTTCCCCATGTGGAAACATGTTGCTGAGAGAACAGATAGGACTTCTGTCTAGAAAGTTTCTGTGCTCTGCACTGAGAAGGAAGGCTAATGAGTAGAACCTCTCCACACACTCAGGTGGACTCCTTGAACTTGACTGGGTTTTAAGTAAGGGTGTCATCCTCAGTAATAGCAAGGGTAGCATCAGTTTCAGGTTGAATACTGTAGTTGTTGCTGGGAAGGTAATTCTCACAGAAGTTTGTGTGTGTGTGTAAACTTGTGACAGTCTGTGTAAAGTTATGATTTTTGGAGTCTTAGTTTTTGTTATCAGGCATTTGTATAGAGACTTTCTCTTTATAGCCTTCCTCAGCTCTGTTTGATTTCCTTCCTTCTTTCCTTCCTTCCTTCCTTTTTTCCAATATAAGTGACTTCATTTTAATGCTGACAACTTTTACATTTCCCCCTTTTGATTAAGACTTTTCTTTTTTTTTTTTTTTTGGAAAACATCATCAGTTATCCTGCAGTTATTTATTTTTCGTCTGTCCCTCAGTGTCTATGGTGAACTTGAACTGGCTTGTTGGTCTGGTTCCATATTGGAAGGGGTGACTGGTGAGCAGAAGTCAATGTCAAAACTCTTTAAGTTGCATTGGGACAACAAGGGACTTAAGTTTTGAAGGAGCGGCTCTCAGGCCAAGTCTACATTAAAATCCACGGTTAAGTTTAATTTGTTCTCCTCTATAGTCTTTTGACCAATATCTCAAAGTTGTAGGACAGAATTATTTTGTAATTTTGCAGAAATTTGACAAGTAACAGGTAAAAAGTTTCAAAGAAAAATACAAAATAAAATTAATAGCAATATAACTTTTGGGCTATGAACTTGGGCTACAAGGCAATCAATTGAATCAATCAAATGACTGTGGGTAAATAGGTGAGAGCTTTTGTAAGCTTATGATTATTTCAAAACTTTATGTTTATTGGGTCTCTACTTCCTTAGAGGAATTTATCCAGGTACAGAATGTAGTATTAACAATAGCATAGATTTAAAAAATAATAATAAATACAAAAATACCCAAAGGTCTGGTTGACTTTTGTCAGGTCACCAGCAGAAGCTACTGTTGATATAATATTAATTATACTATTATTCTATCAAAGAAAGACATTTTTGTACTGCATGCATAAGAAAGGAAATATTAAGAGAAGCAGGAGTCTCACTGTGAGGAATAGTCTTATTCCATTGACTTGGGCAAAGCCATCCACAGCATCTGGCCCTAGCTGCAGGTAAATAATAAGAACTGAACAACAATGTATAGGGCTACAATCTAACAACAGGTACACGACACTTTTTTTTCTTTAGAATCAAAACTTATTTTCTCTATAGGAATCCTGATTTTTACCAGTGATGATCAGAGTAAGACAAATTTGTCATTATATAATTTTATCTGTAAGTATAGTACTTAGTAATTGGCTAGGAAGCCAAATCGAGGCAGATTTTGTTTGTAGTATTTATAAAAGTTTTAATATGAAACTTAAGTCAAAAGTTGGTAGAGTAACCAATGTAACCTTTCTTTTGTATGTTTGTGTATGTATATATACACACAGAAGTAAAAATCAAAGCCCAATCTTTAGAAAGACTTACAAATAATTTTATTTTAATCATAGTCAACTTGATTACATACAAATGTTTTAAAATAAATTTGCCCTTTAGGAACTTTCCACGACCGGCACAGACCTTTCATGACATGCTTAAATCTTTAGTTTCATTCTATTCTTCTAGTTTTTAAAATAACCAGTCATTTTACTTTATAACAAAATTTAATTTTTTTATTTTTATTAAATCATAATTGTGTACATTGGTGCAATCATGGGGCACAATGTGCTGACTTCATATACAATTTGAAATATTTTCATTGAACTATTTAACATAGCCTTCATGGCCTTTTAATCACTATATGAAGACATTTATATTCTACATTTAGTAATTTTCACTTGTAGCTTTCATATGAAGGCTAAATTAGTGATTTTTAAAAAACCTGTTTCTCTTCCTGAACTGGATTTCTTATTTGTCAGGTAGTAGCCAGCACCCCCACAGGACTCACCCTCTTCTCTCTAGACTCAAGAAGGCGGCTTGCCAAGATTCCTCTTGAAAACACTCTGTCCCTTCCTTACATTATGACACCTTTTCCTATAATTAATGTCGAAAAGATATATACCTCAAATTGTTCAATACAAATACTCCATTGAGGGACAACACGTGATGGTGTATTATTAATAACAGAATACAATGGAGGTAGAGGTTGGGGTGGCTTTGGATAAAACTGCAGTGACATAATTTCACAACGATCATAACAGTGGTAGGCTTAGAGGAAACAATGGACACAAAGTTGGTTTTGTTGCAGGTCAGTGGGCTTCATTACGGGTGGAGGGGGGGTGTCCCACAGAAGGTGTGACCGCTACAGATAACCCCCCATCCAAACAGGAGCCTTCCCCGAGCCACTCTCAGACACATATAGAAACAAGAAGCTTTAATCTGAGGTCCTTAAAAACAGATTTGTGTTACGAGACTCAAGGGACGTCCAGTACAGCAGAGTCTGTTACACTGGGTCTCCCCTGTGCTCTTGCAGGCCTGAGATCGGTGGCCTATAAAGCAAAAGGACGTCTTATAAGAACGGAAAGTCTGTCTCCTGGGAGTTGAGGATGCTCTCTGTTCTCTATTCAGAAATGTCTTATCTAACTCCCTCATGACCTGGAATTGGGGTAATCATTTTTGTTACTTTTCTCAGCATACGATCAAATCTGCATGCTTTAACAGCATTTTAATAATTGAAGCACTTTCATAATTATCAGGAGTTAATCACTAAATTTTAGGTGAAGTATCCTATATCAGACATCATTCAGAGTCGGGGAGAGGTTGAATATGTGGGAAAATAACGGCAGGAAGGATTCCTGCTCGTCACATACTGGCTGAAGAGTGCCGTGCTGTGAGTACCAGCCATGCACTCATTTTCCCACAGAGCGGTTCTAAAAATTAACATATATTGAAGTCAGAGAAGCTTAGTGCTAAAATATTTTCATACTTGCACAGCATTAATCTTTTTCTATTATTTACTACCAGCAAAAGACTTGGGGTTATCTTCAGACAGAATAGTCTTAAGGCTGGGTATCAACATAAAGCCTCCCTAACCAAATTGTCAATATCTCTGCTCTCAGTTTCAAAATGAATTTACAGACCACCCTTTCTGAGTTTCTTTTTATTTATTTATTTTTTTGAGACAGAGTCTCAAGCTGTCACCTGGGTAGAGTGCCGTAGAGTCACAGCTCACAGCAACCTCAAACTCTCAGGCTTAAGCGATTCTCTTGCCTCAGCCTCCCAAGTAGCTGGAACCACAGGCTCCCACCATAATGCTTAGCTATTTGTTTCTTTTCTTTTATGACCCTGAAACTGAACATTTCTGCCATATACATTTTGGTTATCTCTGATCTCCCAAAATGAAATGCCTGCCTGAAATCTAGAAAGCAAAGGAGGATGAACTACCTAAAATAAAGATGGAGTTCCTATAAGAACACACTCAATGCCAGAAAAGGGATGAGGTCCCCACAAAGACAAGCCTCAAGGGTCTTATCCCTGGCCTGAATTTGGAAGAATGAGCATGTGCGATGTTGAAAAGTGTCTCAGTGCACTTCTTTGAGATGAACTTTCAATTCTCATTTTCTCTGTGGGGTCCATTGATTTCTTGGAAGTATTTTAATGCAATCTGCGTTTGCAATTGCTCTTCTAATGTTACCGCACGACCTAAGGCCCACCACAGCTTCTGGAGAAAATGCCTTGAGTATAGTCATAGAGGCTGTCATTTGTACAGCATAGGATTATGTGTTAGCAATTTTCAAAACCATTCCCTACTCTGACCTCACAACATGGCCTCGGGAAACTTCCATCCTCATTACTAAATGGATTCGGGGAGTTTGAACATGTTTCTCTGAGGCAGGTTGAGAGTGGTCCATCAGCATCACACCTTGGGTCTTTAATGCTCATATCCTGGGCACCTCCTCCTCTACTGATGTTTCAGCACAAATAAGATTTTATTGTCAAAGGGACAGTGAATACTGCAAATATCCTAAAATTCATCATCTCTCCAATCAAGCCTGAGCCAGCAGTCCTTTCTCTGGATGCCATAGCACATTTGTTTCTGTTATAGTGATTTTTACCTGGTTATATACATGTAATTATCAGCTTAATTATGATCTTCCTTGAAGGTAAATGGATCTTGTGGGCAGGGATCATACCCAACTTGTCACCTTGGAGTTTATATACTATTTCAGAAAAATAAAAATATAAAATAACAACAAATGCTAAGGAGAAAATAAAGTGGGGAAAGAAGGCAAGAAGTGTGAAAGCATGTTAATGTTTTCAGTGGCATAGTCAAGGGCAGGCTCTGAAAATCTAAGATATGCTCAGAGGGGCAAGAGGCTTGCCTCTGTTTGCACAGATAGATAGGGAGCCACATTGGAACTCAACTCTCCTGTATCCCGCCCGTATGTCCCCAGGCCCCTGCAGCCATGAATTCCAGGGGACATGTGATAAGGCCTCTCCCCAAGTCCCAGCTGTCTCCTTGTGGCTGTCAAGTTGACTGGGCTAAAGGGTGTGCAGATACCTGATAAAACACTACTCTAGGTGTGTGTGAGGTTTTTCTGGATGAGATTAGCATGTGAATCAGAGTGAGTCAGGAAGATGTGCCCTCCCCACTGTGAGTGGCCTCCTCAAACACACTGAAGGTTCTAGTAGAACTAAAAAGTAGACAAAGACATTTTGCTCACTCTGCCTAATTCCTTGAGTTGACACATGTATCTTCTCCTGTCCTTCATTAGGACTTACATCTCTCCTGGTTGTCAGACCAATTCCTCATAGTAAATCTCAGTAGATAGATAGGTAGGTAGGCAATAGACAGATTTTCTATTGGTTTACTTTTCTGGAGAATCCTAAGACATTTGACTAATGATTAAGTGTATCTTGCAGACTATGCTATTGAGAAAAGATAAGAAATAATCATCTCTTAAAACATATAATCCTTTCGAGGTGGGCCTTGGAAATGATTGGGAAGATTAGTTAATTTTTTCTGAATGAATTAATCTAACAAACAACTTTAAGCTGATAAAATCTTATTGTTCCTCATTCCTCAACAGGAAACACTGCCAGTATCATTTAAATATTGCCCAATAATAACCACATTTACATTTAATATTACAATGAATACATTTGGAATAAAGCTCTATATGGATTATTCCTAAGATTTTCTATGCTTACTATTACCAATATCTTTTTCTTCTGTCATAAAACAATCTTTCTTATTATTTGAATATGTAAAATAGGAAAATAAAGAGCTTAATTCCCAGAAGCCTTAGAAGGATTGAATAAAATGAAATAAGGAAATAAAATGGCACAAAGTTTAGCACACAGAAAGTACCCAATAAAACCTGAGTGTTTTTTATTTGTTTGTTTTAAGCAGGATTCAATATGCCTCTTCTTACGACTAAATCAAATTCTGTGATCAAACAGGAAAAGCAGGGCACCTATATATTTAAATATTTGATTTAAAATATCTTCAATCTTCTTTCACTCCCTCATTGGAAATTGAATAAAAAGAAACTCAAGGTAAATCCAAGGCTTTAAAAAAGTCTCAACATTTCCATAAAGCAAATGAATTGTGAAATGTCACATCTGTGGGACAAGGGGGAGGGAATCAAAATAAAAAGAAAATATAGGACATGATTGGTTTTCTTTTTCAAAAGCACCATGGCCACTTTATCCCCAAACCTCATATTTTTCAATTTACATTTTGAAACGGGATGGATTTTTCTATTTCCCTGAGTTGAAACATAAACAACAGAGACCAAAACAAATGAACAGTGTCAATATTTCATCTATGAAAATTTCAGGTGCTATATAGAGCTTGCTTACTCCTCTTTTGAAATTTTAAGGTTATTTAACAATGTGGCATTTCATGATTTTTTTTCCTTTCTCTTCCTGTAAACAGTGAATAATATCTTTCAAGATGTAGCTCAAATGCCACCTCCGTGATTCACAAGACCATACAATCACAGAAGCAGAGAGGATTTTCAAGGTTTACTACCTGTGTAATCATCTTTTCTCCAGGCTTTTGTGATGGTTTGGGGGCAGATTTATGTCTTGAATTATGACTCTGCTTGTTTTTCCAGCCTTTCAGTCTCTCTCTCTACTGCTGTCTTTCTGCAGGATCCCCAGCAGCACCCCCTGAGCACCATTAAGCAGAGTCAAACATGTACAGAAGCAGATTTTGATTCTTGCCTGATGATTAAATTATATTGATCCCCAAAGTTAGGTGAAGTTGAGGAGAGGAGTAGGGAAGAGAAGAAGAAGAACTGAGAAAATACAAGAAAATATGGAGAGGTCAGAGACCTGCCAAGAAAATTATTGAAGGTAGAAGGGGAAGAGGACGGACTCAAGCTCTGTCCTGGTGTGGCCACCTCACATCCCTGAGCCGAACCTGATGACACAGAGCCCAGAGACCTGGGCACTTGCCAGGCCTTGGAGATAACGTGACAATGTGGACATCTCCCGAGGGGCAGTGGGTCCCAAACAATAACTTGATCACAGCTGCTCAGCTGTCTCCTTATTTGACTATCCCTATCCAGAGGATTAACCATCAGTATGTTCAGTTAGCCAATTTATTTTTCGGTGGTTGTAACTTATATTTTGCAATGAAATGAATATCTACTCAGTTCAAAAAAGTATGTACTTAAAAACTAAAAGAACCATTGATAAATATATAGCTCATAAACCAGATATGACATTTAATATCTAAAATTTTTACAGTTTTTTCTTCACAGCTTTGCTTGATAAATACTTAAGATATGATTATCATATGTCAAGACCTATAGAGATGGTAGAAATAATGTTGCATGTGCAATTTTTAATCTTGCTTTTACCTGATTAATATGTATTCAAAAAATATCTAAGATACTTAATAGGATGAAATAAAAGTCATTTTAATGACAGAGTTATCCTTTTCTCTGAATATATTGTCATTCATTTGACCAATTCCCTCTTGTCAGGAATTTAAGTTGTTTTAATTGTTTTATCAACAGAAATCAGTCTGAATGGAGCATGTTCATGAATTAAACTTTCAGTATTCTTAATTGTTCTATGCTTGTACATGTTTCATTTCTTCTTAATTGTTAAGTTACTGTTTCTGTTTCAGCATTCTTAACAAGGGGCTGTTCAGGTTTAGCCTTGACTATTAAAGAAACTGCTAGGTAACTAGACAAGATGCAATCCAGGACATAACTGACTTGTGTCTTTTAATTAGCTGTGTAGTTATATTTTTTCTCATTTATGGGACATTTAGCACAGTTTGCTCTTTTGGGGAGGTGAAACAGGTAGTTATCCAGCACTGAGGGGCAGTCACAGAAGATCTCCAGGTCAGGTGTCATCATCCCTCTATGCTGAGCTACACACAGCACCAGCACAGGCAGATCAACCAGCAAAATAAGTCGCATTTTTAATAGAACACAGCTTTGTCAGCAGAGCTAAGGTTGAAATCACTCTATAACGTTAATTATATCAACCAAGTCATGTTTCTTTCTTTCTTTCTTTCTTTTTTTTTTTTTTGAGACAGAGCCTCAAGCTGTCACCCTGGATACAGTGCCGTGGCATCACAGCTCACAGCAACCTCCAATTCCTGGGCTCAAGCGAGTCTCCTGCTTCTGCCCCCCGAGTAGCTGGGACTACAGGCGCCCATCACAATGCCCAGCCATTTTTTGGTTGCAGCCGTCATTGTTGACTGGCGGGCCCAGGCTGGATTTGAACCTTCCAGCTCAGGTGTACATGGCTGGCGCCCTAGCCCATTGAGCCACAGGCGCTGAGCCCCAAGTCATGTTTCTTAACCAAGCATTTATTTTGCTAGTCTATTAAAGCATAAAATGGATATAATAATCTAGGTCATAAGAAATTGTTCATATATCATGGCTCTGTGATAGCTGGAATGGAACATTAACCCAAACTTCCTGGCTTTCACCATGGTTACTGGTACATTTTGGCTTTACATACATGTCACTTTTCTTTGTCTTTCCCTTCGTTTCCTCCCTGAAATGCATCCCTTTATGGGACTAGCATATATCTTTTCTAAAAGATCTATTAAGCATGACAAAATTATCTTTTGCTATAAAGATGACACTAGCAATTTCATTAAAGAACTATATTCATCATGTGGAGACTGTCGGTGTAGTTTAATTAAAAAAAGAAGTACAAAATTGAAAACAAGAAGTTGAACACAGCAGGTATTCTTTGCAGTGTAAAGTGAATTATTCATTAATTTTATACCACTCAATGTTTGTTTGTTAGTTATATTTTGAAAATTAGTGCATTTTAATAAAGTCAGTTGTGATAATCTTTGATGCATCAAGTTGGGTAGACTGAACCATATTCTTCAGAATTCTCTTTCTAGTGTATTTTCAGCTTTAAGGGATTCTCCCGAGTTAGTTGAAAGGTGAAAGGAGGCATCAGCCATTTTGTGGCAAACACACATTGTTTCTGGTCACTGCGTCACTGATGTACCTGAGCCCATGGCTGTTCAGACTTCCTCCTGATCGTCACTCAACTTCTCTGATTGCAGCTCCTGTGGGTGCTCAGTTTCTTGACAGAGGGCTGTAATTTCTGCAGAATTTCTTCTTTGTTTAACTCCCTTCATACTCCAAATCCTTTCTTTCAGTTGTGTGCATAACAAGAAAAGAGCAATTTCAGAGGATTACAAGAATGAACAGGCCCTGTCTCTTCTTAGATTTCAGGTTACATCATATCCCTGGGTACACAAGTCTTGGGGTTCCATTATCTCTCACAGGTACACGAGTTGTGGTGTTCCATTATCTCTCACGGGTACACAGTCATGGGGTTCTTTTATCTTCCATGGGTACACAGTCATGGGGTTCCATTATCTCTCATAGGTACAAAGTCATGGGGTTCCATTATTTCCCATGGGCATACAACTTATGGGGTTCCATTGTCTCTCCCAGGTACACAGCCGTGGTGTTCCATTATCTCTCTCAGGTACACAGTCATGGGCTTCCATGATCTCTCATGTACACAGTCATGGGGTTTCATTGTCTTTCATGGGTACACAGTTGTGGTGTTCCATTATCTCTCATGTGCATACAGATATAGGGTTCCATTGTCTCTCCTAGGTACACAGTCATGGTGTTCCATTATCTCTCTCAGGTACACACTCATGGAGTTCCATTATCTCTCATGGGTACACAGTCCTGGTGTTCCTTTATCTCCCATGGGTACACAAGTCATGAGGTGCCATTGTTTCTTATGGGTATACAGTCATTGGGTTCAATTGTCTCTCATGGGTACACAGTTGTGGTGTTCCATTATCTTCCATGGGTACACAAGTCATGGAGTTCCATTATCTTTCCCAGTTACACAGTCGTGGTGTTCCCTTATCTCTCTCAGGTACACGGTCATGAGATTCCATTATCTCTCATGTGTACACAGTCATGGGTTCCATTATCTCTCCCAGGTACACAGTATTGGTGTTCCATTTTCTCTCATGGGTACACCATCATGGGGTTCCATTATCATTCATGTGTGTACAGTCGTGGAGTTCCATTATTTCTCCTGGGTACATCATCATGGGGTTCCCTTATCTCTCTCAGGTACACAGTCATGAGGTTCCATTATCTCACATGGGCACACAGTCATGGGTTCCATTGTTTCTCATGGGTACACCATCATGGGGTTCCATTATCTCTCATGGTACACCATCATGGGGTTCCATTATCTCTCATGGGTACACAGTCATGGGGTTCCATTATCTCTCCCAGGTACACAAATAGCCGACATGTGGTCAGCTGCTGTTTTCCTAAGGGGAGAGCTTTGAGAGCAGTAGGTTTTCTAGCTCTCCACATCACAAACAGCAACTGAGAGTCTGCAGATGTCTTAAGTCACAAACAGCAACTGAGAGTCTTCAGTAACTCTGAAGAACTGTTTGGCAAATACTTATAGACACACACACTCTTGCAGGTGTAAATGTGCATCTACATTATGATACAGCAAGTCATGGGCACTTACATGGTAGAAATACAAACATATATTCAATAAATAATGTGTTCACCAAAGTTTTTAACAGATTTATTCATAATTGCCCAAATCTAGAAATAGCCCAATGTCTATCAACAGGACAATAGATAAACAATTTATGGTATAGTCATATAAATGGATTTTAATCAGTAATAAGAAAAGTACTTCTAATATACACTATAATATGAATAAATTACAAAAAGCATGCTGAGTGAAGGAAAGTGCACAGGAGAGACGTTACTCTGTGTGATTCCATTTATAAGACATCCAAGGTCAGACAAAAATAATCTATGCTGATAGGAATCAGTAGAAGCCTGGCTATGTGGGGAATTAGATAAAAAATGGCCTGAGGGAATTCTGTGGAGTAAAGGAAATATTATCTTTTTGGAATAGTGGTTTTATGAGCAAAACTATCAAAATTCTATGAAGTTGAATATTTCAGATACGTGCCTTTTATTTCATGGAAAATTTCCATCATAAATGCATGCCAAAACTAAAAAGAGAGAGAGAGAGAAAGAGTGAAAGAGATATTAAATGTCAGAAATAAAAAGGACTGTACTCAGTCATCAATAAAAAAGAAAATATAAGGAGACACTTTATGTTAAAACAATATGCATATTTAGGCAAAATAGACATATCCCTACAAAAATCCCAGGTTATTTACACTGACAGAAGTAGAAAATCTAAATATTTTTATATCTTTGAAATAAATTAATTTGTATTATAAAAAAATTCTCATGAAGAAAACTCTAGGTAAGGATGGTTTTACTACTAAATTCTATGTTGTATGTGGAAAGGCAAAGGCTAAGAATAGTCTGTACGAAATTGAAGAACAAGAAAATAAGGCATTTTACTCTTCTCAGTGCAAAGATTCCTTAGAAAATTACAGTAATTAGGATTATGTGAATCAGCACAAACACAGACTGTCTATTGATATATGTATTACATATTATGAACGCATATAGCTGACTACTAATATTATACAAATATGACAGATTAGAGAATTAAAATTAATCCAACTTATAAAATATATGTGGTTTATAATAAAGGTGGTGTTATGGAAAGTGGTAAAGGACAGGTTTTTCGGTTTTTTTTTTTTTTTTTTTTTTTTTTTGCTGTTTTTGGCTGGGGCTGGGTTTGAACCCGCCACCTCTGACATATGGGACCAGTGCCCTACTCCTTTGAGCCACAGGCACCACCCAAAGGACAGGTTTTTCAATACATGTGACTGAGAAAAGTCTACATGAGCATTTCAAAATATTACAATGCATCCCTACCTCACGCTCAAGAGAATTACAAATTTCAGCCTGATTCTAGATCAAAATGTGAAAAACAAATAACTTGCCTTTTAGGCAATAATACCAGGAAAAATAGAATTTTTAATAGAAGAAAAAATAGCAACTATAAGAAAACATATTAATAAATGGTCTACTAAATCGAATAACTCTTATCATCAAAGTATGTTATTAAAAAGTGAAAAGTAAAATTGCAAAATGAGGGAAATATGCATGAACAAAAACAAACAAAGTGCAATAACCAAAATGCACATAATAAACACCTATAAATCAGTAAGAAAAAAGAACTATAGCTCAATTGAAAGAGAGGCAAGTACAGACCCAAGCAAGCCGGTAGGTACCAAAAGAGGATGGCCAACGGGTCCATAACACTGCATCTTCAGAGAAACGTAAGTAACTTGCGAAGTTTTCTCACACACCAGTCATAAATATGGCTAATGTTTTAAAAAGACATAGAACTGCAAAACGAAGTCATATGTAATCTATAAATGTAAAAGTGAATAAAAAAACTTGTCTCTCTGGGTTTGGTGTTAGAACTCAAGATATCGGTTACTAAAAATGTAAAGAGAGTGTGGTAATTGGAAAGGGGCATGGGGTTAATTCTGAGGTGTTGGTGATATTTATTTTGAATTGGCCACTAGACACCAGGTGTGTTCATTTTGTGACAGTGCCTGGAGCTCTGTATGCAGGCTGTTCCAAAACTCACTGCTAAAGTCACCATACATAAGGAAAATGGGAAATTGTAACTACATACAATTTTACAGCATTTACAAAATATTCATCACTAAATTTTACAAAGAAATGGCCAACATGTAGAGGATATTTTGTAAACACTTTGTAGAATTTTGTATAAATATTTTGTAAATAAAGGTACCTTTAGCTACAATTTCCCATTTCCCTTTGTATGGAGACTTTAGGGACAACTTTTGGGACATCCTGTATTAACTCTTTTTGATATGCATATTTTAATAAAATATCTTGCAAACTAGCAATAAAGAAAATAATTATAGCAGTGAAATTTGAACCAATAAGAGAATGCCACATGACTATCACAATGTTATTTTTGATAATTTTGATAAAATAAAAAATTTCCCTAAAGTTTAGAAATTTGACACAGGAGATACTGAAATTCTGAATAAACAAACTGCTTATTAAGGAAAGTAGATTGTTAGAAATAACAAAAAAAACACCATTTGGACAATATATTCAATTCTGATTTCCTTGCTCATTTGGTAGACATTTTTAAGCCTACTTTCATAGTCAATAATTAAAACTTAATGTTTTAGTTGGTGTGTCCTGTGTCTGACCTATTTAGCAGACGTTACAGCAGACAATAGCATCTGATAGGAGCGCCCTGCCTTCTTCAGGTGCCTCTGAGATTCTAGGTGTTTTAAAATATGAAAGTTTATATTTTTTACATTATTGCATTTGCCAGTCCCTCTTATAAATGTGTTCCTTCCCCCAGAGGTGTGCCAAACACCGTGACCCCCCACAACCCTCGTTCCTTTCCTCTCTCTGCTCCCACATTCCTCCACCCACCACCATGTCATCAATTGTCCTCATACCAAATTGAGTACATTGGATTCTTACTTCTCCATTCTTGTGATGCTTTCCTAAAAGTAATGTGTTCCACCTCCATCCAAGTTCGTGCAAAAGATGTATGATCTCCATTTTTTTTAGTGGCTGAATAGTATTCCACGGTATATATATGCCACAGCTTGTTAGTCCATTCCTGAGTTGGTGGGCATTTAGGCTGTTTCCACATTTTGGTGATTGTAAATTGAGCTGTGATAAACAGTCTAGTGTAAGTGTCCTTATGGTAAAAGGATTTTTTTTTCTTCTGGGTAGATGCCCAGTAATGGGATTGCAGGATCAAATGGGAGGTCTAGTTTGACCTCTTTGAGGATCTTCCACACTTCCTTTCAAAAAGGTTGTATTAGTTTGCAGTCCCACCAGCAATGTAAAAGTGTTCCCTTCTCTGCACATTTAAAAAATATATAAATATGAACATCCATTCTGCCTAAGCCATCTCTCTGCCTCCACATTTGGCCTGGAGGTGTTGCTAATTATCCTCCCGAGTGAACAGTAATATACTATTGGAGAGTAGTTGCTGCTCATGCAATGCTATAAAAGGAATGACTTCAGGGATCTTGCACCCAGCTCAATTGATCCAGGTTCTATAATGACTTCATACTGAGGAGTCCTGGCAAAAAAATCAACTGATTTTAACTGATATTAGAAGACTTACTAAGCCCAAGCACTCTCCTAAGTAATGCCTTAAACTTATGTTTGTCCTTATAGCCATCCTATGAGTCCTGTATTATTTTTATTGGGATATGATGGCGAGATAACTGAAACACAGGAAAGTTAAATTGTTTGCTTAAAATAATACTGATAAGTTTTTGATATAAGAATTTGAAGTTTGCTGACTATTTACAGCATATATATATTTTAATCAGTAAGTTACATTGCCATACTATGTTTTTGTCTAAACAACATTAACACGGCTTTCTCCCTTGACGATCAGGGGTAATTTTATTTATGTAATGATCTTGTGTGGACAACATTAGAAAGGTAACAAACACAAAGTACATGTTTTACCATGCCGGGCACACAGGCACGAGCACTTGATAAATATCTGCTAAACTTCACTGCAGGAATTTTACATGCATTAAGTTATCCCTTTCTCCTAAAAACCCATAAACAGTAAATATTACTATTATTATTGTTATCTTCATTTTGCATATCAGGATATTTAGGAAGACAAAGAAGAAATAACTTGCCAAGGCCGTATAGCTAGTGAGTGGACAGCTGGTCTCTGAACTCTATTCTGTGGCCAGAGCTTGTCTTTTTAACTGCTATATGGTCTTTCCAATGCGTTATAAATTTCTTTTGGGAGAAGTCTTTTCTTATCTGAAATTTTAATTTTTTCCCCTGGCATAGGGACATAAATAATTGAAAAAAAGTACTAAAATACTAGACTTCTGCTTTGAGAAATCTCTAAAATTGACATAGAAATGGTTTTATACAGAAAATAGAGAATATAAACAATATAGATGGGTGAGAATAAGTCCTATTCAGTAAATGGTGCTGAGAAAATTGGATAGCAAGATGCAGAAGAATGAAAAAGAATCCATATCTCTCACCACTCACGAAAATTAATTTAAAGTCGATAAAAGACTTAAGAGGAAGGCCTTAGGAATTCTTGACAAAAAATGTTGGAAAGATTCTTCTGGATATTGGCTTGGGCAAAAAAATTTATGAAAGAGACCCCAATAGCAGTCACAACAACAATAACAACAATAAAAATACATAAATATTACTTGATTCACTTAAACAAAAAACCCTCTGTACAGCTAAGGAAATAAGCAACAGAGGAAAAAGCACCCTAAAGAATGGGAGAAAAGATTCAAAAACTGTATATCCAATAAATGGCTAATAACCATAATGTACAATGAATTTAAGTAAATAAGCCAAAAAACCCCACAACAACCCGATTAAAAAGTGGACAATATCGTGAACAAACGTTTTTCAAAAAAGATAGAGAAATGGCCAGTAAACGTGTAAAAAATTCTAAATGTCACTAATTGCTAGGGAAATGGAAACTAAAACCACAATGAAATATCACTTATCCCTGCTAGAATGGCTTTTATTGAGGACTCCAAAATCAATAGATGCTGGCATGGATGGGGAAAGCACGGAACACTATGACATTTTTGGTGAGATTACAAATTAGTTCATCTCCATGGAAAACAATATGGAGATTGCTCACAGAAATAAAAGCAGACATACCATTTGATACAGCAATCCATCTACTGGGTATTTAGCCAAAGGGAAATAAGTCATTTCATCATAAAGACATCTGCACATGAATGGTTTCCAACACATTTCACAATTGCTAAGAAGTGGAAGCAACCCAAGTGCCCATCAATCCATGAGTGAATTAACAAAGTGTGGTATATGCACTTACATGGAATACTACTCAGTCACAAAGAAGGATGAATTGGGGACTTTGCAACAATTGAAATGGAACTGGAGACCATTATCCTAAGTGAAGTATGTCAAGAATGGAAAAGCAAAGACCACATGTACTTAGTGTTAGATTGGAACTAACCAATGAACTCACATGTGCACAGAAGGAACTAAAACTGAGTGCAAATCAAGTAGTGGGGGAGGAAAGGGGTGGGTGAAAACCCAACGTTAGTAAATGAATGAATGAAGGAACAATTAAAGTGTGAGCTTAGATGATCTAGCTCATATCTGGCTTATCCTCAGATGCATTAAAATGTATCTAAGTATATACAGATACAAGTACCATTTCAAAGACAGGTCAGAATGATTTGAAGACAGATTTACAACTTAAAGCCCTGGGTAGACTGTCAGAGCACTGTAAAGTATCACCTCTGGGTCCTTCATTATTACGTGAGTGCCAGCTCTTGACAAATAAGGTGCTAAGTGCATTTTCTCTCCTAGTTGTCCATAGCTCGTAGTGAGAAGACTCCAGAGCTAGGTGCACCTTATTGTAGAATCTTCCTTGAGGCTTGGTGGAGATGTAAGCAGATGATATAAGTGCAGTGACTGTATGTGGCCATTTTTTTTGTGAGGACATATTCTCTGCCTGAGTCTCCATTAGCAGGTGTGATTTTTGCTTCCTTTCTTATGATTTAATTTCAAAAAAGCAAAATTAACATAGATGGCTAACCCTTGGATTGTTTTAAACATATTCTGTACTTCTCCTAGTAGCAATGCACTGAGGCATCCAATGTTCAATCAAGTTTCTGACTAAGCACATGCGTGTTATGATTGTCCCATCGGAACAAAGCCACGCTAAGTGACAAAAAGAAAAGCGAATGTTCATGGATCAAGGATCTCTCTTAGCAGAGAGCCCGAGGAACCTGAGACTGGTTTTACTGTGAAGTTCTTCTACCTTGAAACTCTTCTGTTGTGTCATGATAATACATAACAGAGCTATCACAGTACCAGTTCTTGTGACTCTCAGGTAGAAGATCAGGTACTCTTCTACCAATGACTGGTTGAATGACTGTAGGGAAATACACTGAATGTGGTCAACTGACAGTGCCCACTCTCCCATCTTGCTCTGCGATTTTCTAGACAACAGAGGCTAGAGAGAAAAGTCAACATTCCTGGGCTCTATAGTAAGCAGGCTTCTGATGAAAGTTTGTTTTTACCAGGTCCAGGCACTTAGTGGTTTAGATGGGAGGAGAAAGGAGGAGATTATCTTTCTGCTGTTTTTGCAGCCAACTTATGGCCATGTGATTACCAAGAAGCAGGTGCTGTGCTGGTGAGGGCAGCTTCCTCAACCCCTGCCTGGTCCCCCAATTCCCAGGGAAAAATGTATTCTAACCTTAACTGCTACAAGTTCATGACTTCAGCTCTTCCAGTCCTTCTGAGATCCCATAAGCACATAATCCTCATGTTAATTCACATTCTATTTGAAATACTTGGAGGGGTTTCTGTTTCCTGCAGTGAGCCCAAACTGCTACAGTAAGTCTCTGTCTGAGACCTCAGTTAATTTATTGCTTTAATGAGACTAATGAAATGAGTAAAGGCAGAGACCCAGAACAAATTATTCCTTGAGTTTCATATTACTTTTATTTAAAATGCAGTTTGGAAAATCAAAATCTGTAGACAAATTGTCCCTGAGTATGAAGTCCAAATACTGTCAAATTAGAAGTGAAATGTGTCATGAAAACATCAATTAAATACTATGCATTTTTAAATATCTGTTGTATTCAACCAATGTACTAGGTGATGCTTATATAATAAGGATCCAGATGCATTCACTGACATTAACTGACTTCCAGGACCTCACCCCTTATCAGGAGGGACAGAGACACACTCAGGCAATTATATACAGTGTCATAAGAGTTACAATAATGACAGACACAGGGTTCGATGAAAGCAAATGTGAGGGGCACTTATCCCACTTGGGAAGTGGGGTTTTATGGAGACCTCAGAGGCGGTGATGTCTGAGAAGAGCCACAATAACCAGGAGTAGCTCTAATGTTAGGAGGAAGTTAGATGGTATTGTTGGCTGACTACTCAACTACTCCTATTCCTTCCATCTTGCATTCTCACCTCCCACCATAGAACCAAAATGCCATGTTTGCATTAATAACCTCCCTTCCAGCTATTTCATGGACATGTATCACAATCCTGGAAAACAGGCCTGAAAAACTATCTGAGGGGTGGCTCAGAGGAGTGTTAATAAAAAGAATGACAAATGGGGAGTTAGCACCTCTTTCCACTGTGTATGCTGTTGTCTAAGAATGTGATGCTTGGGGCTGGGGCAGGAATGACCTTTTAACAATGAGGGGGAAGTAAAAGGAATTTTGAAGATGTCATCCAAGAACACTGGCATCACCCCTGAGCTGTGAGTTGACTGGTTTTGAACTTTCAGTAATCTCTGACATGCGAGATAATCCACTAATAGGTAAGCCAATTTGTCAGGCATTTTTATAAACAAAAACTGTACCATACTAAATAATACAGCCATGCAGACAGTGTGTGGAAATGGACATATGTTGTGGGCTAGGAGACTTAACTGTGCAGCAGAAATTTAAGTAAAGAAGATAATTGTATGAGAAAAACTGGAAACTCACGTGGATAAAGTGATGACTGAGAAAATTAGAAATATAAAAGGGGCTGCATCAAACCCAGCTATGCACGCCCTTCTGTGCAGCTTGGAAGGAGGAAGGAGAGAAGGCCTGTCTGGAATGTGCACGGGTGCCTTTGTTACAAAATCGTCTGTGGGAATGGTTTCAGGTAGAGTTGGTGGAAGCCTGGTTAACAAAGTCCTTTTAATTTTAGAGTCTGAGAGTGTTATTAACAATAATATCTTGTGCTATAACTCGGTTTTAGCCTTCATATGAAAGCTATAGATTAGCTTCATAGTAGGGCTGAGTACTTTGCATACTTTTTCTTCCATTCTTGAGATACTTTGCTAAGAAGAATATGTTCCAGCTCCATCCATGTAAACACAAAAGAGGTAAAGTCTCCATCTTTCTTTAAGGCTGCATAATATTCCATGGTGTACATGTACCACAATTTACTAATCCATTCATGGGTCGAGAATATAAATGTCTTCATATAGTGATTTAAAGGCCATGAAGGCTATGTTAAATAGTTTAATGAAAATATTTTAGATTGTATATAAAGTCAGCATGTTGTGCCCCATGATTGCACCAATGTACACAATTATGATTTAATAAAAATTAAAAAAAAACAATAATATCTTCCAGCTACAGTGTAGAGAGTTATTCAGAAGAAAACAGAACCGTAAACGCTGCTGCACAATGTGTCAGCCACTGGTCACTGTGGAAATCATCCTCTAAAATGCGCCTAGTCATATTGATGTGACTTATTACAACCAATATCACAATATATTTATGATAACTACAAGCTGAAATAACATTTTGAATGTATCAGGTCATAACACTTAAAGAAATTTTGTCTGTTACCTTTTACTTTTTAAAATGAGACTAATAGAACATTTAAAATCATTTGTGTGGCTCGTGTTCCATTTCTTTTGGACAGAACCGCCGTGGGCAATCATGTCAGGACATTATTGCAATAATCTAGAGAAGATATAGTAGTCACATGAACGCTGTGAAGTGAAATGGAAATAAATTGAATGGATGTTATAGACTGAAGGGAATTAATTAAATGTAGAATGTTAAGAAAAAACAGACTTTTGGAGCAGCTCTTATTGCTTCCATTGGATACTCAGTTTCCATAGCATAAGGCATATTACGTAAACTGCTGTAACAAAAAAATCCCTAAATCTGGTGACTTACCAAAAACGAAATAGCAGCATTTTTTCCCCAGCAGTGGAAGATTGTGGGTATGATTTCCAATGGGTGACTCAGCGACTCAGGTTCACCTCATCTTGTGTCTCCATTATCCCCAGGGACTGTTGGATTATTTCTGGATTTTCTGCATTTGATCAAGAGTTGGTTGGAAAAAAAGAAGGCAGAAATTCATACTAATTTTTCTTTCTTTTTCTTTTGCTGTTATTGTCGTTTTAATGATCCTGCTCTGGAAGCAGAGTGTGTCATTCTGCATTTATCACCTCTGCCTACATTTCTCTAGCCAGGGAAGTTACATGTCCACATCAAACTGTGAGGAAAGTTAGCAATGGTAAACAAACTGTGTGCTCAGGAAGGAGGAAAATCAGCCTGTGTGTTCCTGTTCTGACACAGCGATGTTATACGTATTTACTCACTTCCATGCAAAGATAAATGATGCGTGTTTTGAACATAGCTGTGTGGAGACTGAGAGGTCTGTAAGACATGTAAGTTTATATACCCATGAGAGGTTGGCAGTTCAGAATTAAATTCCAGGAGGGAATTCTGGTTGAACATACTGATATAAACATCGTCAACTGATAAATTACCATGAAGATACGGGGGTTGGTGAGATGACTGCTTCTAGGAAATGAACTTTTGGGACAGCAGAGGCCCGCATGGTCCATTAGCACTGCTCTGGGAAGTGTCTCCCTGCCTTTCAGAAGCCCATCCTTTCAGCAAGGACACTACATCTTCAATTCATGGGACCATTGCTATAGTTTTCCTGGGAAGTTGCTTTGCCTTTTTCTCAAATGGGAAAGGCAGGCTCTTGGTTCAGCCCAACAGTGGGGGTAAATATGTTGTAAAATTACTTTATGAGTGTTCTGAGCAGGGAAGAACTTGGAAGACAAGAGTAAACCCAGAAGTTGGTGCTCTGTGTTGAGAAAGGGACTCTCCTTGATTTTCTGTTGATCCTACAGACTCTTCTAGTATAAGGTGCCCCATTCTGGCCTTTAAACCTCTAGATCTTTCAAAAATGAAACCCATATAATATGATTTCTTTTCCTTGTTCCCTTTTATTTACAACTGGGCTTATGAAGTCTGGCTTTTGTCCTCTTTTCCACTGAAAACGTTCTTGCTAAAATCAAAATAACCCCGAGTTTACTGACAGGCCTGGAAGAGAATGAAGTGAATTAGGCTCTTGTCTCAGGTGCATAATTTAACGAATGTCTCCCAAAAATCAGTATTCAAGATAAATATGCCTTGATACTACTTTAAAAAATCAAAATCAATGGGAAAAAAATATCAAAATGTAAATAAGGAGAAGATCAGCCCAGGGTCTCTCTAATTATTTTCATTATAGCCCCTTCCTGAGTGATGGTGTCCCCTACCTTCTTGCCGGGTCGTCATTTCTCTTTTCTGGTTTCCCATCCATCTCTGTCCAGTTTTGTGTTCTTCCTTCCTGCTTTTCTTGGAGTCTCATAGATAGGCTGACATGTACACTGAACAGATTTTCCTTGTTATACTATTTTCAACTACTTTGTTATAGTCTGGTAATTCTAGAATCACTAGTTATAGCTCAGAGTACCCCCAAATCTAGATGTATATATTAACTAGCCACCTGGGGACATATCTGAATAATTTCTTCTCAACCAGCTCTTAAATTTCAAAATATAAAAAAAAAAAAATATTTTGTACGTGTCCCTCCACATGGACCTCCCTCACACTCCGTTTCAGTTGGTGGTGTGAGCTTTCCCCTTTTACTCTTCATGTTTCATTACTCAACAGACTCCAGCCTATAAATTCTCTGTATTTCTTATATTCATCTGTTTCTCATTGCCTTCATGAATGTTAACCTTATAAAAATTCCATCACACCTTCTCCTTAACCCTGTAAACGTCTCTTTCTGTCTCTCTCTGCCTCTATCTGTCTCTCGCTCTCTAAAACATACACACACATGCACACATATGCACAGCCACAGGTATAGAATCTCTGTCAACCCAATGCATATGTGTCCATGTAGGATAGCTGTATGTGCACGTGTATGAATAAACTGTCAGAGGAGAATAGCTAAAAGCATTAAGTATAATTCAGAATTGCGATTATCTAAATAGAGACCTATCACTAATCCAGATTAACAATCAACTGTCCTGGCCAGCTCCCAGTGGACAGGGGACTATGTACAGAGAACTCTTCTACCTTAGTCTGAGGTAAGGGACCAACAGCTGGAAGGGGTGGCAGCTTCCAGGAATTCTATTGCAAGTCAAAACAACACACTCCTAAATGTGTGAAAAGCTCTGAACAAGTTACTTCAAGGTGCAATTTCTTTCTAGAATGCTTTTACTTTAGAAATACTCGAAGAGCCCTCAGACCACCTGCTCATCTTTTCGGAGAGATCACGTACTGGTCAGGCGGCCTTGTCACCTATGAGCAACCCATTTTCAATGAAGTGAAAGGAAGTCATATGCATTTTCCATTTCTTTTCCTTCTCTCTGGAGTTGTCCATGGAATAAATAAACTGACCAATAAGAAGGATCTTACCTTCCAAAGTAACCATTGTCCTGTGTCTTTGTTGGTCATAGACTCCCCACTAACTTTGACAAATTGTGTCTTTTTGAGGAGACAAGCTTTGGGGGGCCTGGGGTGGAGGCAGAAATAATCTCAGCCCTAGGGTTCATCAGTTTATGAAAAGTTACCAGGAGAGCAGAAAGCGTACAGCAGCACATTTTTTTTTTTTTTTTTTGACATAGGGATGATTCTGGATATTACAGAGAAACAATGCTATGAAGTTTCACCTTGAACTAAGGCCTAACTTGAGCCAAGTACATGTCACTAACATATTTAAAAGTTGATCCTATTGCAAAGGGCAGGGTGAGTAAAACAAGACAACATATTATAAGAATTAAGAGGCAGGAGGTTGATGTATTGGTCTGTCTTTCTTGCATTAAAATAGAAATAGTTTCTCACCAAAATACCTGCTTTGCGTGTATATTTATCATAAAAACCCAGAGGGTGTTTTGATGGCTCCATTTACAAAGCCTATGCCAGGAAAGAATTTTTTCTTTCTTTCTTTCTTTTTTTTTCCTCTTCTATTGACAAGAGAGTTGGGGGAGAAGGTGCTTTTTAGTCATTACTTTTCTTGAGCAGTCAGTATTGCCTTAAGAAAAGAATTCTGTGAATATAACAAATCAGATTTCATGCTGGCTTTGTGACAGTTCAGGCAAGAGGGACAGAAGAATATCTGTGTGGGGTTTGAAGCTGATGCAGTCCCTGCCTTGCAAAATTAGAACGAAATCGGAGACATTGATGTGGGAGGGGTTCACAGGGACCAAATGTTTGGGGCGAATCTTTCGGCCTTATTCTAGTTCATGGAAAGCCTTGTTTGGCTGGTTCACCTGGGCTGCTCCAGCAATGAGCATGGCTGGAGAAGAGTCGGGAGGCTTCTGAGATAATCGCTTGTCTTTCCTTGAAAACTCCATACAATTTCTCGACTTTCCCTTATGCTTTCCTGAGCAAAATGTATTAGCATATGTTGCCAAGATCAAAGCCCTCTACCTTTTTTTTTTGCCTAAATTCTATTCACATTTTAAGATTCTGCTTTTGCTATCAATTCTGGAAACAGGGTTTGACCCCAAGTTGGGTTCAGAGGACCCTCCAAAGAATTTTGTAAGCATCCCTGCTGTGGTGTTTCTCTTTCTGAGTGAAAATACTGAGATGCTGTTATGTTGGGCCCCCTGGACAGGTTATGGGGGGTACAGCTGAGGCTCACTCAAACGTATTTTGACTTCAAAAATCTCTTCTACTCTATCATGCTGGCACTCAGTTTAATACTGTCGCCACATCACTTATCAAGGTCAATGACTGCTGGTTGGTCCTTAGCCTCTTACAGTGGGGGAATAAGTTCCCTTAACTGGGAATTTTGCTCCAGCATGACCAGTCTCAATCTGGCAACTCCCCATTATCCCACACCTGGAAAGCAACTGCTACAATTAATCTGCTCTCATTAACCCCTGGGCCAATTGTGTATTCACTGGCTTCTCTGCATTTGCTCACATGATAGAATGCAATGAATGTTCCTTTAATTTTTCCTCCTCCTTCCAATTTCAGAGCCCATGTTCCCACCCATCATCATCAACACCCTATACTCGGTTAACCCCCTCCCCAAGTCTTGCTTTCTAACTGGTCGTCCTGTTTCTAATCTTATTACTCATCATTAATCATGTTTATAAACTGCAACCAGATTAATTGTTTGAAAATCTTCAAGTAGTCTTCAATTAGTCTTATGGTTGAGAATAAATATCTAATGAATGTTTTCCAGTATCTTTAGCATTAGAGGGAAATTTTAGGCATGTGTTTAGTACCTTCTGTATCTATCTAGAAATTTGTAAAACTAAAATATTAGGTCCATGCAATTCTCTCATTTAATTTATAACATAACAAAATAGAGAGAATGGTAGGCATATCCATGTATAGCCATGATACACAGAACAGGGAATAAAGGTACTAAAGTTGGTGACTAGAATAGGGTCAGAATGTGATTAATCCAAGCCACATTTTACCCTTTCCCCAAAGCCATACTATCTTCCCCAGGCAAGACATTTCCAGCATAATTTTCTAATTGATTTGTCACATGTCACCAGGGTGCTTATGCAGTTGAAATATCATTAATGAATGTCCTTGACTTGCTTTCCAAAATAAGCCCACAATTAGGAACTTGAACACGGAAAAGCATATTCACTGGGAATAATTTTCAGAGGTGCACTTGGCGTGCTTAAGGGAGTTGATGGTAACTATGCATTGAAATCACCAGTTTCCTTAAGCCTCTGATTTCTATGCTAGAACAGACACTTGTAAAAAGGCAGCATTAATTTTGTAAATGTTGTAAGAGGGCAAATGAATAGCTCTTGTTAGCAGCTTCTCCTCTTTCATCCATCTCTGTGTCATTTTCTATTCTCCTTACTAAGAGCAAAGAGGATGACTTGTGTGCCAGGACTAGCTCAGTGCATTGTATGATTCTCATAGCCATCCTAAGAGGCAGGTTCCACCACAAAGTATTACAGTAAAGCGTAGGGAGGTTAAAAGATTGTTCAAGGTCACTCACCTTGGAGGGGTCAGAGCTCTTTTTACATGACTAACTATTTATGACACCACCCCAGTTCCCAGAAATACCTTGCATATGCCCCACTCAATACCATGGTATTGACATCAATGTTGACCCCATATAATCTTCTCTGGGGTCATGTAATTTTTACCAGCCACCACCAATCCAAACCTTAGCTTCACTGTCAAAATAATAAGCCTTGACTCCATCAATACCATTGATAGTTTTTGAGAATTATTTTACTCTAAAGTTGCATGAATAATATATAATATTTCTAAATCCTAAATGTATCTTTCATACTTTAGGGGAAGTTTTGATTAGAAAATAAGAGGAGATAAAAGAAAACTTGGAATTTCCCAACCCCACGTGATGATGTGGTAGAGAAGAAGCACAGAAACAAGTAGGAACATCATTGGCCGGGATTTTTGCACCTCCCTCCTCCCTGTGCTCCTTGGGGGCTTCTGGGAGAATCCCCACCTGTACCTGGGCTTGGTACCTGGGTGGTGTAGGAACGTTGGAAGTCACGACTGCAGAGTCTGGATGGAGCATTCTAGAATGACCAATGACGTGTATGTGTGCATCAAGGCTCCTGTGCCCCAGTGACAAGTTGGAGTTAAGGAAGGGTGTTGAGTGGCCAAGGCCCAAGGTCAAGGAGAAGAGTCTACAGGGTACAAAGACTTTAAGACCATAGTAAATAAATAGCTGGTGTCAGGGACTCCAGTTCTGGGTCCTAGAACATCACCATTGCAGGCCAAGAGGCCACCTTATCTACTGCTGGCTGCAGGAAAAGGCCAGGGTAGTCATTCCCTCCAGATGACATCTGGGATCTCGAGGGAGCAGCAGGGGTGGGAAGGCTTCTTCTTCCCTGAATCGCAAGAGCAAATCACTATGGGAGAGGGGAAGGGGGAAGGGAAAGGGAAAGAGTGGATTTCCAAGACACTCCTCCCAAAGAGATGACTAAAGAATAAACTGATTGATTTTTATCAAAATAAATGAAATTTAAGTTTTTCTCTACTACTCAGAGGATGAAGCTTTTGACGAAAAAGAGTTTCAAGGGAAAAAAGTCATTATTTATTTATTTGTACATTTGAGTAAATTATGAACAAATGCAAAACACTAGCTTTGAAATGTTCTGAAATAATTTTATTTTGTTGTCCCTTTGCCCAGAACCTGTAATTTTGTAAAAGTCTTGAGAACAGCAGCTGTAGCGTGGGGGCCGATTCGCTGGCTCATGGATTAATCAGGTTTTAGGCACAACACGGACTAAGACAGTATCTCTACTCCCCATGAAATTTCAATAATTAGAAAGAGGCTGATTAGCCCTAATTACCGCCCACTCTCTCCTACTGGATGCCAGGAGCAGGGGCATCAGCTGAGCTATTCCTGACTTCTTATTGAGGGCAGTCTCCAGTGTAGGTGAAGATGCTTGAGGGGTCGGCCCCTCACAATCCCCACCCTGACACAAACTGCCAGTCAAGCCGGGCAGCAGCAGCTGGGCAGGATTTATACATTAGTTTCATAAATTGTTACTGAATTGTCTGATTTTATCCATGCCGTTTCCCTGTGAGATATATGGCACAACTAATATACCTTCTTATCCCATTCTACAGGTGAAAAAACTGCAGTGATTTTTGTTTATGTCACTAGTTACACCTGAGCTATGCACCTGGCCAATATCCAGTGCATATTTTAAGGCAATTTTTATGGCATATCAGTCTCCCACAATAGAGTTGGGAGAACTGAAAGAGTAATAACTTATCTGTTAACCCCTGTAAGTACAGTGTTTATATAATGCACAGAATTACAAGTCAGATTGCTGTGTATAAATGAATGAATTGAATGCAGACCCTGTACTCTAAAGAAACGCCTTACTGTAATTTGAAGACGAGCTGGTGAAAGGTTTAAAGTACTCACAACCTGCAAAACTGATTTTCAATAAGAAATATAGATACACTTTTTATTTAATGATATTTAATGTTTCTTCAATGTGTGAGGACATCGAGGGGGAGGTGCTGTGCTCTCATGTTTTTCTGCTATGACTATCCTTGAATGCAGCTCCACTGGGAATGTCACCCAGAGTTCTCTCACATGGTTCCATTTCTTGGGAAGTAACCCTGATGGGCCAGCATGCTTTCCATTCCCCTAGATACTGTGATGTTTCTCCACCCTTTTACCACAAAGGGGAAGATCAGTCCACAGGGAAACCAAATCCATACAGCATAGCAAAGTGAGCTGGAGTCAGGGTCTATAGTTATTTCTATGTGCACCTGTGAGGTCTGGTCATAAACTCTGGAGGTTTCAGACACAGGTGTTCAGGTGAGTCATTTGCTTTGAGACTCAGGCTGTACATCAAACATGAACTCTTGGTCTTTTATTCATGTCATTGATTCTATTCACTCCCAATTAATAATTCTAATTAGAGGTGGTGTTGTTAGTAATGACTACAGCATGTCAAAGGAGGGAACTCTCCACATTGCTACTGACAAGCTGTCACATGGAATCATTAAACGAAAGGAGAAACCCTCCCTCTGCTTAGAAGGCGAGGAAAGCATGAGAACTGGGCAAAATGAACACTGTCATCCTTGTGGCTTTATGAGACACAAGATGGGAAAGTCTTCCATACACAGGGCATTATCCATTAGAACAGAGTAAGCACAAATAAAAAAATATGACATAAGACATGCAGACTTTCTTCTATACAGAATTTTAGTATACCCTACATGAATAATTTAAGGTAGAAATTTACTACTAATTCAGTATATGTGTAGATTATATAGATTAAGCACCTACTATATTCTGGGTACTTTGGGCACTAGAAAACAAAAGCCCTTCAAACCACTGTACTTGTGTGATGAACAGATAGTGCCTGAGACTTCTCAATATCATGCTAATCACCAAACGCCTTATAGCCACCTCTTTCTTTATGTGTTTCCACCAGAGATGTGTTTCTCCAAAGCAGAGATACTTATATTTATTTATACTTTTTTATATTTTGACACGAACTCAGGGACTGTGTACCTTCTAGAAAATGATTTAATCTGAAACTTCCTGGAAGCTAAGGTTAATGAGAAATAATGCAATTAACAACAGAATTATAACAATATAAACATCAATTCAGCCCTATCAAGATACCAGGAATTCTTAAAATTCCTGTTAGATTTGCTTTATTTTTACTCCACTATTTTCCACGTTAGAAAACTGAGTCTTTGAGTGTGCATGTAATATAGCCCCAATGTCAGAATTAATAAATGGCATAACTGAAATTTAAAACATGGACATAAATAATGAGCCTAAATAAATGAATAATAATGAGCCAATTTAAACACTGTCATTGTAGGGAAGGGCTATTTCATAAAAGAAACTATAATTTCAAATATGATAAAAATACAAACAAAGCAAAAACTTTATGAAGAACAGCAGGAAAATAGAAGAGTCAAATAATTGCCCTTATCCCAACACATCTCAGCATTCAGGGTGAGATCTTTGTCTTGAGTTATTCCTATCATCGATCCGGTGAACTTTTTTGTGTCTGCCCGCTCAATCAGTGGCAGGTGGTTGCAAGAAATTTATAGTGATGTCAGTTTGTTTAAATTGATGATTGGAAAAAGGAGATGAATCTCAAACTTCCAGACAGTATCCAATGACCCAAATTAACTGTCATCATTTTCTGCATTATGGATGAGAAGCTAGTGTGACCTTGAGATGTGGCCAACAGGAAGTGGGTTAAAGAGCATCTGTGGGGTGGGGAGGGGATTGGTAGCTTGAGACCCACACAGGTTGAGCACCTCCTTGGTCTGGATAGGTCTTTCTTATTATTTCTCAGTGCTATTTTTAGGGTTAATAGAGTATCCCAATGGGAATGCCTCTCCTTCCTCTTCCAAATTCCCACTCAGTCATATACCTGTATTATTTCCAAATGTTACTATTCATATTCTTACAGCAGTGTTATTGCCAGTCTCCCTGGGTGGAAGGTATATATGCCTCTTTCCACTGGTCATCTTTCTCTCTGTATACACTTCTATCTCTGCATAAAACTCATGTTGGAGTCAAGCCTCTGGATTCTTTTTTGAGCCTTCTGTTCTTTCATCTTTTTTTGGTGTTTTTCTAAGTCAATGGTATTCCGTTCCATGTGCGTATTCAAATTACTTGGAAAATTAAAAAAAAAAAGAAAGAAACACTTCATCCTCCGTTGGAAACCAATTGAATAAAAATATCTAGAGATGACATTTGCTATCTTGCATAAGTCCAACCATAGAACTCAGATATTTAGTCCCATGAGAGTGCATTATTCCCACATCCCCAAACTTCCCCACTGCGGAATACCTCGTGTCTATATTTCCATTTGTCTTTTTTGAGGTTCTGGTACATATTTCCAGCTACTCAAAGCTTTCAACTAAATGTCTGATGAGCATCTAGAAATCAATATGTCAAAAACTGAACACTTTGTGCAGCCTCCAAACCTACTACAGCATCACAGCAAGGACGGTCTAAGTCTCTGTCATCTACAGGCTGTAGCCTTGAGCGAGTTACTTACACTTTACTTCCTTCGGCAATAAGATGGTCATAGCAACGTCGAACTGAAAATGAGCTGAATATAATAATGCATGTAAAGTTCTTAGCATAGAACACAGCCCGCCTTGACATCAAGAAGTGGTTGCTCTTCTTAATAGATTGTAAGCCTCCCAAAGGAGTACTAATATCTATGATTTCAGCCTCGTATCACCAATGACCATCTGGCCTAACACATCATCGCAAACTTTCATAAATATTTGTTTGATGATTATATTTCTATGTTCAAATGTGTCAAGAATTTAAGAAAGGAAATAATGATGAAAAGAATCTAGAAGAAAGTGCAGGGGATAGCATGTCAGAGCAGGTGACAAGCTCATGGAAGAGGATGCTGGGCTATTGCCTGTACCTGGACCTTCTAGTCTCCAGCACCTTGACCTCTGAACAGGTTGTTCTAACCATGCCCACATTCAAAGATCCTTTTAAGGCCCGAGGCTTACTGAGACATTCCAGGTTAGTGCTAACTGTATTTTATGCATATTATATTCAATCCTCTGAAAACTATATAAAGTAAATTATAAAGGAAATTATTCTACTTATAAAGTATGTTATACTATTTTTTTCATTTTATAGATATAAAACTAAAGCTTAGAAAGATTAAATAACTTACCCAAAGTCACAAATCTTGAATCAATAATCTAAAGCCTTTATCTTAACCACCACAATATAGTACACCAATAACCATTTGGATGAGATATTTCTGGGAACAAATTGGGAAGGACCCATCTGTGGTCTTAAATGGATTCAAGATGGAGCCATTAGTCTATTATTCATGCTATGAAGCCAGAGTAATAAAGTTATCGAAGTGTATTTTCTTATTGTTGTTGGAAAAAAAAATTAAATAAATTCTTTCCTTCCAGTTAAAGACTAAGTAGCAGCCAGATCATCAAAACCAGTAAGAACCACAGAAACTACTTGCTGTTTAAAATGCAGGCCCTCCTTGTACTGTTAGCAGCTTATGAGATGCTTTTCATCTTTTTTTTTTTTTTTTTGTAGAGACAGAGTCTCACTTTATTGCCCCCAGAAGAGTGCCATGGCGTCACAAAGCTCACAGCAACCTCCAACTCCTGGGCTTAGGCAATTCTCTTGCTTCAGCCTCCCGAGTACCTGGGACTACAGGTGCCCGCCACAACACCCAGCTATTTTTCTGTTTTGTAGTTCGGCCGAGGCCAGGTTTGAACCTGCCACCTTCGGTATATGGGGCCAGAGCCTTAGTTGATGAGCCACAGGCGCCGCCCGCTTTTTGTCTTTTGATAGAAGCTTCCCACAGCTAAGACTAAATATTGGACTTTTCTTTTTTTCTTTTTTTTTTTTTTTTTTTGCAGTTTTTGGCTGAGACTGGATTTGAACCCGCCACCTCCAGCATATGGGGCTGGCGCCCAACTCCTTTGAGCCACAGGCACTACTCTGGACTTTTCTTTTTTAAAAGAATCTTTGCATTAAACCTAAGCAATCATTTGGATACTATTAACATCTCAAGTCTGCCTTTCTTTACTTAGAAGAGTACATTATGCATGTAGAATCCCAGTTCAAGGATTAATCTAAATTGGCTGTGTTATAGTAGATGACAGCAAAGGGGTTTGTTCTAAATTATTTTGTTCCTTTGGAGGCAAAGTAAATGATGTGCAACTCCTCAGAGATCATCTTCTATAATCTCCACCAGCACTTGTGCTGTGGCTGTTCACAGCTAGAGTTGTCTATGCACTCAGAAAGCTAAACAAAGGACCCCTAACTTGTCTGAATTTCTGAGGGAGGAGGCAGCACTGGCCTCAGATAATTGTACTCTTCTTAGTATGATAGATTTTTAAAAATTTCTCATCTTCCTCTTTGAGCACAGATTCTGCCCTCCACTTCGATGTGACCCCCTCCCCACAGTGTTGTGCTTTCACTTTGGGGCAGGATTTTTCCCTCCTCTTGGCCTCTTATCCTTAACACCTATGTCTGGATGTGCTCATTAGAGTTGCCTGGATTGTGCCCCACTCGAGGGGCAGAGCCCCTTAGCCTTTGCTAGTCCTCTTTCACTGAAAAACTCCACTGCTCTCCATTCATCTAGATTTTCAGAATAAGTTTTCAATATCTGAACCGAACGGAGGGCAAGCACATATTTAAGCATGATAATATGTGACATTTCAGGATTAATATCTTACGAGGAGTCTTCACACTGGTACATTGTCTTGTCAGTATAACTGTTCTATCCAAAAGGACTTGCGCTCTGATTCTTGAAGTACCCAGCGCACAAAAGGACATATAAAAGTTGTACACATTCTCCCTCTTGTTTTGACTCTTTCTATAACTGCACATGCCATTTTACCATTTTCTCTGCATTTTCAAACTCAAATTCTCAGGAGTGTTGTGGTGGTGGTGTTGTTATTTGACTAATGGACATTAATTTTTAAGGACAGTTTTAGACCTACGGAAAGAGTGAAACGATTACACAGAAAGTTTCCATGTGCAACCCCACTCTCAGTTTCTGCCATAACATCTTGAATAAGTGTGTTATATTTATTAAAAATAATGGACCAATATTGATACATTATTATTAACTAAAACTGATGGTTTAAACTGACATTCACAGTTTGCTCCATGCAGTTCAGTGGATTTTAACAAACGTATAATGGCCTACATCCCTAGAACAGGTCACATAGGGTAGTTTCCCAGTCCCCAAACTGCATACACTCCACTTAGGGATTCCTCCCTCCCTCTCCTTCAACCACTGATCTGTTCCCTGTCTCTAGAGATTGTACCTTTGTTTTGTGTGTGTGTGTTTGTTTTTCTGTAGAGACAGAGTCTTACGTTTTTGCCCTCAGTAGAGTGCCATGGTGTAACACAGCTCACAGCAACCTCCAACTCCTGGTTGGCAATTTACCTTTGTGAGGTGTCATACAGCTGAGTGATAGTATGTATCCTATTCAGACTGTCTTCTATTAATTAGTAATGTGTATTTAGCCCCCCACATCTTGCTTTCTCTCCATAGCCCATTGTATGGATGCATCACAATTCGTTTATTCATTCACTTATTGAAGAACATCTTGGTTGCTTCCAGCTTTGAGTGATTATAAATAAAACATCTGCATGTGTGTAAACATAAGTTTTTAACTCACATCGATAAGTGTCTAGGATTATAATTGGTAGATTGTGTGGTAAGATTATGCTTAGCTTTTTAAAAAATTGCTGAACTGTCTCCCCAAGTGGCCGTACCATTTTGCATTTCTATCAGCAGCAACTGATGAGAATTTCTGTTGCTCCACAGCCTAACCAGCCTTTGATATTATCATCAGTATTATTATTTTTAATTTTACCCACTGTAATGGATATATAATGGTATCTTCTAAATTTAATTTATAATTTCTTTATAGCAAATAATGTTGAACATTTTTTCACGTATTTGTCTTCTTTATATTTCTTAAGTAAATTATCTATGTGTATATTGTCCACTTTTGTTATTTTTTTCTCTTCTTTCTCTTGTTGAGTTTCTAGTATTCTTTTTATATTTTGAATACATCTCCTTTATAAGTATGTGTTTATAAGATTTCCCACTAGTTTGTAGTCTGTCATTTGATCCTCTTACCAGTGGCCTTTTTTTTTCTTTTGTTTTTTTTTTTGCAGATCAGAAGGTTTTAATTTTCATAAAACTTAAGTGACTTCTTTTTTTCTTTAATATATCATGTTTTGGTTGCTTTATCTGAAATCTTATCTACAAATCTAAGGTCTTCTATATTTTTCCTATGCTATTTTTTTTTTTTTTTTTTTTTTGAGACAGTCTCACTATGTCTCCCTTGATAGAGTCCTATGTTGTCACAGGTCACAGCAAACTCAAACTCTTGGGCTTAAGTGATTCTTTTGCCTCAGCCTCCCAAGTAGCTGAAACTACAGGCGCCCGCCACCACACTCGGTTATTTTTTGGTTGCAGTTGTTGTTGTTTGGCGGGCCTGGGCTGGATTCAAACCCGCCAGCTCCCGTGTATGTGGCTGGCGTCTTAGCCGCTCACTGAGCTACAGGTGCCCAGCCATAGAAGAGATAAATTTGAATAAAAATAATTGAACAGGCTGTTGGATTATTTGATAGCCGAATTAAAAGAAGAGTGAATTATGTGAACATTTTGGAAAACGATTTGGTCATGTGACATACATTGTTGTCATTGGCAAGGAAATAACGCAGAATTTCAATCCATCATATCCACTGGCTAGTGTCAATTCAGACAATAGTCATTTCCCAGGAAATCTTGTATGAAAGAAACTTAAAGTTTCCCCAAATGAAGTAACAATCCAAAAAAACTTATAAATAACAGTTAAGAACTGAAATAAACTTTTCTTTTTCTTTATTTTATTTTACTGTTTTTTTTTTTTTTGGAGATTAGGGTCTCTTTTTATTTATTTATTTTTTTGAGATTAGGGCTAGAGTGCTGGGGCATCATAGCTCACAGCAACTTCAAACTCTTGGGCTCAAGGTATCCTACTGCCTCAGCCTCCCAAGTAGTTGGGCCTACAGGCATGCATCACCATGCCTAGCTAATTTTTCTAGTTTTTGTAGAGATGGGGTCTTGCTCTTGTTCAGGCTGGTCTGGAACTCCTGGCCTCAAATAACTTCCCTGGCTTAGCCTCCCAGAGTGTTAGGATTACAGGCCTAAGCCACTGTTCTTGGCTTGAAACAAACTTTTCTAAACCAAGCTGAATGACAAGTGAATTATTTTTATGCTTTCCACAGAACATATTTCAAAATTATTATTTTATAAATTGGTGGCCAAAAAGTAGATAGCGTAAACAATGTAGGGAAAATAAATGTATTCAGAGAGGTATGTCAGGCAGTTAATTAGTAATAATGTTATATTATCTTTCTTGATTTTCACATTTGTAGTATTTGTTTTCTCTTTAAAATTTGCAATTTGATGATTTCCTTTTCTCTTTCTAAATATTTATACCTAGTTTTTATTAGTCATTTTTATGTATATATGATTTATTTTTGAGACAGCGTCTCAAGCTCAAACTCTTGGGTTTAAGCAGTTCTCTTGCCTCAGCCTCCTAAGTAGCTGGGACTACAGGCTCCTGCCACAACGCCCAGCTGTTTTTTTGTTTTTTTTTTTTTTTTTTTTTTGAGACAGAGCCTCAAGCTGTCACCCTGGATAGAGTGCTGTGGCATTACAGCTCACAGCAACCACCAATTCCTGGGCTCAAGCGATTCTCTTGCCTCTGCGTCCCAAGCAAGTGGGACTATAGGTGCCCACCACAATGCCCGGCCATTTTTTGGTTGCAGCCGTCATTGTTGTTTGGCAGGCCCAGGCTGGATTTGAACCCGCCAGGTCAGGTGTATGTGGCTGGCGCTTTAGCCCGTTGAGCCACCGCTGAGCCCGCCCAGCTGTTTTTTGGTTGTAGTTGTCAATTGCTGTTTGGCAGGTCTGGGCTGGATTCAAACCTGTGAGCTCCAGCTTATGTGGCTGGCTTTCTAGCCGCTTGAGCTACAGGTGCCGAGCCAGTAATTTTTATTTTTATAGAAGAAGGCCCTTCCATCAAAAATCTTCAATCCCACAGAACCTGAATCCTCCCCTGGTCTGTGTCCGTGAAAGCCATTTGTTTCCTTGTTTGCATTTCATGTTTAGCCATTTGGTGAAAAGAATAGTTATGCTGGGCGGTGCCTATGGCTCAAAGGAGTAGGGCGCCGGCACCATATGCCAGAGGTGGTGGGTTCAAACCCAGCCCCGGCCAAAAACTGCAAAAAAAAGAAAAAGAGTTATGCTAACATTTTCAGCGGTTTCTATTTTGCTGAAGTAAACTAATTTTCTGACTCATGGTATATAGATTCTGGACCTTTTAAGGAAAGTTTATGCTTTGACTACTTTCTTCATATGTCTTTTTAATAGTCATAGTTCTCGGTAGTTTTGCTATTTGAATTAACATTTAATTTGCATTTTTAATTCTTTGAATATTTTTTGTTGAGTTTGTGTTATCAATGTATTAGTTATCTTGTACCTTTTCTACCACCATCCATCTCTGCTTAGATTATTGTAGTGACAAAACTCAGTCAATTATGCTTATTTAACAATTATTTTTACTGGAAATTTTCTTTTTCTTTAACCCTGTAAACAAGTTACTCATTTATGCTTTTGACAAGTAATTATGTTCCGTGCTATATGCCAGACCCCATGCTAGATTCTGAGAATGTAAAGATGCCTACAGCTTGGCCTGTGTCCTGGAGAAGCCACAGTCGAGTGGGCCAGACAGGTATAAAGGAGCAGATGCTTTTTGACAAAGTGGGTCATCAGACTCTCTGAGGTGGAACAAAGTGCTGTGGGCTCAGAGTAGACGATGATGAGTTGTTGGGAGAAGAGTTAAATACACTTGGAAAACAATGCAGTTTTCTGCTCGTGTAATAACTTATTTTTCCTTCTTACAGATTTGTTGATTCTCATTTTGTACTGGAAAGTGATTGGTGACAAATATTTTATAGTCCACCATTGTACAGCGCTGTATGCCTACTTCTTGGTGCTGGTGAGTGCCAGGGTTCACAATCACTGAACAAGCCGATGAGACTGCGAATAGTGGCATAAGGGTGAACATCAATTTAAACCTGCAATTCTTAACTTATAAAGACATCTCCAGATGCATTCAGGGATTGTTCTTGTGATAAGTTATCTTGTTTATTAACTAAAATGTTAACTACATGTGCATCTATATTAGCGTATCTATTTGTATTCATAAACTTTGAGACAAGCCAGATTACCCAAAGTCCTTGAATTTCCACTTAAAACCTTTAGAATTGGCTAGGCACCTGTGGCTCAAGTGGCTAAGGTGCCAGCCACGTACACTTGAGCTGGCGGGTTCGAATCCAGCCCAGGCCCACCAAACAACAATGACAACTACAACCAAAAAATGGCCGGGTGTTGTGGCGGGTACCTGTAGTCCCAGCTACTTGGGAGGCGGAGGCAGGAGACTCGCTTGAGCCCAGGAATTAGAGGTTGCTGTGAGCTGTGATGCCACAGCTCTCTATCCAGGGTGACAGCTTGAGGCTCTGTCTCAAAATAAAATAAAATAAAATAAAATAAAATAAAATAAAATTTATGGCCACCCTATATGTTGTATCTATTCTGTCTCTCACAAAGATGGTATGTTTCAACAAAAACTTTGTTTTGGGAATACTAGACATCTTACTAGATGGAGATCAAAGAGGTTTGACCTCAGTGCCTATGTAATCAGGTCTCAAACTCAGCCTCCTGTGCTCTTTCCTCTAAGCTTGATTCCACACCAGAGCATCCTCTTGAGCACGATGGCTTGTCAAATGATACAGGTGAGAGTTGCAGAACTCTCCTGCTCTACCAGGGTACAAAACTTCAGGGCTAGGGGGTGGGGCACCTGTTCTTTTTTCTGCATCAAAGGAGACAAGAAAAGCTTCATCTTTCTCTGCTGTACCCCTTTTAATAAAAGGATTTATTCTGTAAAATGTAGATTTAGTCCAAAAGCTGCATTTAAGGACCTAGAACACCACATGTAGCAGCCTTAAGGCCACAAATTCCCCACCCGAACAGGTTATTCAGGGAGTTTAAAAGGTTGAAAGTTCTGACTCCAAACCATAATAACTCTTTTTTGTTATTTTTGTTTTTTAATTATTATAGATATGTACTAGCTATATATCTTTACAGGGTACATGTGATGCTTTGATACAGGCATACAATGGGAATTAGTCAAAACAGGGCACTTGAGGTATCCATGCACCTCATGGGCACTTATCATTTCTTTGTTAGGGACATTCCAATTGCATTATTTTAATTATTTTAGGCTGAGCGCAGTGGCTCATGCCTGTAATCCCAGCCCTCTGGAAGCTGGAGGCAGGTGGATCACTTGAGCTCAGGAGTTTGAGACCAGCCTGAGCTAGAGCATGGCACTGTCTCTACTAAAAATAGAAAACTAGCCGGGTGTTGTAGTGAGTGTCTCCAGTCCCATCTACTGAGGAGGCTGAGGCAAGAGGATTGCTCAAGCCCAAGAGTTTGAGGCTGAGAGCTATGATGCCATAGCACCCTACCCAGGGCAACAGAGTAAGACTCCATCTCAAACAAAATTATTTTAAAGTATATCATAACTTCTTGATAATAGTCACTTTGTTGTGCTATCAAATATTGTTCATCCTAGCAATTTTTGCACTCAGTAACCAACACCCACTTTATCTCCCACCCTGCCCATTACTCATCCCAGCCTCTTGTAACCATCATTCTACTCTCTGTCTCCATGGGATCAATCATTTTTTTGTTTGCTTGAGACAGAGTCTTGCTCTGTTTCCTGGGCTAGAGTGCCACAGCCTCGGCATAGCTCAGAGCAACCCTAGAATTCTGGGCTCAAGAAATCCTCCTGTGGGCAGCACCTCTGGCTCAGTGAGGAGGGCACCAGCCCCATATACTGAGGGTGGCAAGTTTGGGCCCAGCCCCGGCCAAACTGCAACAACAACAAAAAAAAATAGCCAGGCATTGTGGTGTGTCTGTAGTCCCAGTTGCTCTGGAGGCTGAAGCAAGAGAATCGCCTAAGCTCAAGAGTTGGAGGTTGCTGTGAGCTGTGATGCCACAGCACTTTACTGAGGGTGACAAAGTGAGACTCTGCCTAAAAAAAAAAAAAAAAAGAGAAAAGAAATCCTCCTGCCTCAGCCTCCCAAGTAGCCGGGGCTCCAGGCACATACCACCATGTCATGCTCAGGCAGGTCTCATACTCCTGACCTCAAGGGATTCTCCTACCTCCATCTTCCAGAATACTAGAATTACAGGCATGAGCCACCATACCTGCCCAAGATTAATTGTTTTTAATATTTAGCTCCACATGAGTGAGAACATGAGAGAATTGTCTTCCTGTGCTTGGTTTATTTCAGTTAGCATAATGTTCTCCAGTACAATCCATGTTGTTGCAAATGGATTTCATTATTTTCATGGCTATACAATATTCCATTGTGTATATGTAGCACAAGTTCTTTATCCATTCATCCACTGATGGACACTTAGCTTGATTCCAAATCTTGGCTCTTGTGAATAGTGTTGCAATAAACATAGGAGTACAGGTATCTTTTTGATACACCGATTCTCTTTCTTTTGCTAATTTCCTCTCAAATCAATCAAGGGAGTTTCTGGGTTATATGTAGTTCTATTTTTAGGTCATTAAGGAACCTCCATATTGTTCTTCATAGTTGTTGCAATAAATTACATTTCTATCAACAGTGTACAGGTATTCCTCTTTCTCCACACCCTTGCTAGTTCTCACCAATACTGTAGTTTTTCTCTAATGACTAATGTTGAGCACTTTTTCATCTATCTGTTGGCCATTTGTATGTCTTCTTTTGAGAAATGAGTATTAAGATCTTTTGCCCATTTTTAAATAGGATTAGTTGGCTTTTTCCTATCGAGTTGTTGAAGCTCCTTATATTTTCTAGTTAATTATCCCTTGTCAGATGTGTAGTTTGCAAATATTTCCTCCCATTCTGTAGATTGTCTCTTCCCTTCTTCTGAAGGCGCTTGTTTGCATGGATAGTTGTTGAATCTGGTGTTTGAGTGGAGAGGCAATAGCTGGAGGTTTCTAGTCAGATGTCTTGCTCCTCCATCTATCAATTACTTCGAATAATTCTTTATAATAATTGTTCTTGCAGCCCCAAATTTTACTCTTTATGAAATGCGATCACAACCATTATTCCAGGCTCACCCAGTCAGTGCTTGCCTAGCCAGAATTCATAGCTGGAATTTGTGTCAAATCTATTTCAGCTTTGATGATTGTTCAGGGGTGCTTTGGGGTGCCTCTTTCCCTATGTGGCCGTGGGACAGTCCTATCTGTAGCCCATGTACATCAACCATCCACAAGGCCTTTTCAGAAGAGCCCCAGAAGAAATAGCTCTTTTCTTAACCCATGATGGCATCGCCCCAATGTTTGTCTTGCCTGTAAGTTTGGAGCCCCTAGGAGGTTCATCTCGTTATCCCTCCTCGGTCCTCAGAAACCCATTAGACCAGAGTTTTTCAATTAGCACTATTGAGATTTGGGGCCAGATAATTCTTTTTTCTAGGAGACTACCCTATGCCTTGGGGGACATTTGGCAGCATCTATCACCTCTACTCAGTAGGTGCTAATATCCACCCCCTCCAGCTGTAACACAGAAAGTGTGTCCTGATGTTGCCAAATGTCCACCAAGGGTTAAAATCACTCCTCACTGAGAACCACTGCTCTAGGTTATCAGCACCTTGAGGATGGGCAGTGCCTTACTCACCTTGAATTCCTACTGTCTAACTATGGGCCAGCACATAAGAGTTTCCTAGTATATAAAAGCCAACTTATCAGCAGTGTCTGTAGCTCAGTGGGTAGAGGGCAATACACAGGTCACTGCCCATATACTGAGGGTGGTGGGTTCGAATCCGGCCCCAGCTAGCTAAAACAGCAGTGACAACTGCAACAGAAAAGCCAGGCATTACAGCCGGCACCTGTAGTCCCAGCTACTCAGGAGATTGAGGCAAGAGAATCGCTTAAGGCCAAGAGTTGGAGGTTGCTGTGAGCTGTGACGGCACAGCACTCTACCAAGGGCGACAAAAGTGAGACTCTGTCTCAAAAAGTAAATAAATAGGTTCGGCGCCTGTGGCTCAAACGGCTAAGGCGCCAGACACATACACCTGAGCTGGCGGGTTCGAATCCAGCTCGGCCGGCCAAACAACGATGGCTGCAACCAAAAAATAGCCGGGCGTTGTGGCGGGCACCTGTAGTCCCAGCTACTTGGGAGGCAGAGGCAGGAGAATCACTTGAGCCCAGGAGTTGGAGGTTGCTATGAATTGTGATGCCACGGCACTCTACCCAGGGGGACAGCTTGAAGCTCTGTCTCAAAAAAATAATAATAATAAAATAAATAAATAAATAAAGTCAACTTATCAAGTATCAACTATGTGCCAGGCACTGTGCTGATATACTCTGATCTATGTCAGGGTTGACCACTGTCAGTCATTCATGGTTTTTCCCGTATTTACATGTGATACCAATACTTATATTAACTTGGTATTTTTCTTCGTCTTTACATTGACTCACATTGTCTCATGTCAGCCGTTCTACATTGCACTGTGGGTACCTGACACAGAGTAGGTACTTCGTTAATATTTGTTGATTGTAACTGAATTTCCCTTTCCAGTTCTCAGTATCAGCATCATGGAAATAAATCAACTACCCACTTATCTAGTCAGGTATCTAGTTAACGTCTTTTTTTTTTTTTTTTGAGACAGAGCCTCAAGCTGTCATCCTGGGTAGAGTGCCGTGGCATCAGAGCTCACAGCAACCTCCTACTCCTGGGCTCAAGCGATTCTCTTGCCTCAGCCTCCCAAGTAGCTGGGACTACAGGCGCCCGCCACAACACCCAGTCTTTTTTTGGCTGCAGCCATCGTTGTTGTTTGGCGGGTCCAGGCTGGATTCGAACCCGCCAGCTCAAGTGTACGTGGCTGGCGCCTTAGCCTGTTGAACCACAGGCACTGAGCCAACTTCTTTTTTTTTTAAGACAGAGTTTCACTTTGTTACCTTGGTGCCATGGCGTCATAGCTCACAGCCATCTCAAACTTTTGGGCTCAAGCAAGCCTCTTGCCTCACCCTCCCAAAGTAGCTGGACCTACAGGCACCCACCATAATGCCCAGCTAGTTTTTCTATTTTTAGTAGAGATAGGGTCTCGCTCTTGCTCAGGCTGGTCTTGAACTCATAAACTATCCACCTACCTCGTGCTCCCAGAGTGCTAGGATTACAGGCGTGAGCCACTGTGCCTGGCCTAGTTAACTTCTATAACAAATGAACCTTAGTATTTCAAATTTTTGACACACTAGGATTTTATTTCCTATTCACAGTCTGTCCATCTGGAGTATTGGTGGTAACCAGTGACTTTGCCCTAGGTGACAGTTCAGAGACCTCAGGTTCTTGCCATCTCAGGGCTCCACTAGGCCCTAGGTTCCATCTTACTATAAACACAGACAGCAAAAGGGAAAGAGAGCATGGAGAAGGTGCCCCTCCCCTTCAGGACCAGGCCCAGACGTGACACACGGTGCTTATACTCCCCTTGCATTGTCAAGACCCTCTCCAAGGCTCAGTGCCAGGGCCCCAGGAAACAGAGATGACAGCCGAGCAACTACTCCCCAGTGATGACTCAGCCCTGTCACCAGATGCACGTAGCGCACGCATCATGGTGGACAACTGGCTGGCCCGGCCTTAGGTCACATAGGGTACTGCCAGCTCAGATCTCAGTGTCTGCTTTCACCCCAGAATGTCCCCTCCAGGCCTACTTCCAGGCCGGCTAAACCACCCAAATGATTTCAATTACGCCAAATGACACACCTCCAATGTAGTCAAGAGAGGGCAGTTGAGGAAAGCCCTGTCTATAGTGGGTTCTCAAACTGGCATGCCCATCCCAGCCCTCCCCATCCCCCCTTTGCCATTAGACAAATGATGAAACCAAGACAAAAAAAACGACCTACTGGGGATTACCCAGCAAGTCAGGGGCAGTTCAGGGCTCTGGCTGCCTGCACAAGGCTGCCAGCAGCGGGACCTGTCCGCCCACCTTTCGTGGAAGCAGCCCAGGGAATTAGTGCTGATGCTGACGCCTGGCGCTGGAGTTCCTGACACCTCTTCTTGGATCTATTGAGGCCCTTTCAAAAGGAGCATTTCAAATAGGAGCCATCAACACTTACAGAGGGTGGGTCTTAATCCATAAAGGATCATTAGCTTCACCCAAGTGCTGAGCCATCCATCAGCACCGCCTGTACTTCCACCAATTATCTATCTGCTAATTGTCTGGGATTAAGAATAGACACAGAGCGACATGGTCATTAACCACATATTTGCACGGCTTATTCATGTTCGTGGGGCTGCTCCGTCTCACGGAGTCTAATTGGACACTCCCACAATGCTAAACAAGACACTTACATTTACCTGGCCGTCAGCAGCCAATGAAAGACTGCAGGATGTGTTTACTTCCAAAAGGACTTGGCCCTTGGCAAGAGCTCATTTGCAGGCAAGCTGGGTGTCTTGGCTTTCTGGCGATACGGACTACGGCTTAACCCAGAGCACGCATTCCATCATTTGTCAAACATTCGTTAGTTCAAGTGCTGTACCAGGCACAGTAATGGCCCCAGGAGGTTCTACAAAGATAAATGAGACACCATTCCTACCACTTCGGAGGTCCACCTCCAGTCTTGGGAACATATGCAATTGGAAAGAGCTCAGAGCCGTGGCAGAGGGAAAAGCGGCATACCATGGGAATGCAACACCGGGAGAGATTTGTGTGGTCTCAGTGACGGTGGGTCTCAACCTTCCTAATGCTGCAGCCTACAGTTCCCAACGAAGATCATTTTATGGTTGGGGGTCACCAGCACATGAGGAACTGTATTAAAGGGTCGCAGCATTAGGAAGGTTGAGAACCACTGGAAGAAATTGGGGGAGGCCTCCCAGGGGAGGTGGCGCCTTCAAACAGCCAGATGGAGAATGGAATTCCAGGCTGACAACACAGGGACCTGTGAGGAGAAGGGGAAGTGGCCTGGTGGGAGGCACACGTGCCCAGGTGGGAAGGGGTGGCCTGGTAGACGGTGGAGGGGGGCTGCACCAAGGAGAACTTCTTCTCCCAGGGCCTGAGACTTTCTCCTCTGGCTACGAGGAGCCACGGAAGGTCCCGGACGGGATCTTATTTGGGTGTGTATATGTGGGCAGGTGTGTTTTGGTAAATTTGTAATTGAAATATACACACAGAAAAGTTCAAAACTCTTCAGAAAACGATGACACCTATGTAAATAGCACCCAGGGTTTTTTGTTGTTTGTTTGTTTTCTTAATTATTACTTAAACTCCGGAGATCCACTCTGGCCTGCTTTCAGGATCTAGCTACACACCAGAGAAATGACTATCCTAATACCATACATTTACCGTAAATACATTTTCCCTAATTTCTTTTTTTTTTTCCTTTGAGACAGAGACTCACTCTGTTGCCCCAGCCTAAAGTGCCATGGCCTCAGTCTCGCTCACAGTAACTTCAAATTCCTGGGGTCGAGCGATCCTCCTGCCTCAGCTTTCCAAGTAGCTGGGACTATAAGGTGCCCACCACCATGCCCAACTAATTTTTCCGTCTTTAGTAAAGACAGGGTCTCATTCTTGCTCAGTCTGATCTGGAACGCCTGAGCTCAAGGGATCTGTCTGCTCAGCCGCCCAGAGTGCTAGGATTCCAGGTGGGAGCCATAGGCATCTGGCCTTAGATTTCCCTAATTTCTTGTGTGTGGCTTCTTTCACTCCACATGTTTGCAAGACTCACCTGGGTTGCTAGATGTAAATGCTGTTTGTCCTTTCTCACTGCTGGGTAATATCTCATTGTGTGGAGGCGCCGTGCTTGTCAATGAGCATCGTGTAGTTTCCTGTTTGTGGCCGTGACCCTTCCTGTGCACGTCCTTTGTGCTCATATGGGGTATAAATGCTTGACACGAATCTAGGAGCGGCACTGCTGGGTGACGGGGTGTGCATTTATCTACTCGATTAAATGCTACTAGTTTTCCAAAGTTGTTTTACCCACTTACACAGCTAACCAGGACTGTACTGGCATTCCCGTTGCTGTGCCTTTGGCAACAGTCAGTGTTGCTGGTCTTTTTATGGTTTGTGCTTGTTTATTAGGAGGGAAGTGACCACTTGGCAGAGGTGGAGTCCCACCTGGGTTGAAGTATACTCACTCTGGCAGCAGCGTGGGGTGTACTGGTTAGGGAAGAGGGAGGCTGGGGCAGGGGTACCAGACCCCAGGCCAGGCTCACAAGCACAAGAGATGGGTAAAAGAATCCATGGTAATAGAGCTGGAATGAGAAAGATGTGCCATGGGTGTACGGGCACACGTAGAAGTGGACTTCAGAGGGAGAGGGAGGAAAGTTTCTGTATGGGGATGCTGGCTTGGGTAAGGGACGTCAGATTTGAAGGCAGGAGAAAACATCCCAGTTTGGGACACATTGTGTTTGAAACATAGGATCACATGAGAGGGAGATCTCCTGTAAACCGTTGGTTCTATGGCCTGTTCCCGAGGGGTGAGGTCAAGGCTAAAGAAGCAAAGTTAGGAGTTATCACAGAGGTGGAAGCCGGAGCCAGGGGTGTGGTGGAGATTTCCCAGGGGGTGGCGCGGAGTGAAAGAGAGAAGGGCTGCAGACCAGACGCCGCTCCAGGGGATGAGCGGAGGAAGAGGAAAAAGAGACAACATCGCTTCCCTCTGAAATGCTGGCAGGAGCTGCGAAGCGTGAGTCAGGCCCTTCCAGCCCCAGCAGCCGCCTCAACAGCCTAGGGTCCATCTCACCAGCCACAGTTTTCTCCGGAACGAACTTGCATCACTAACCTCAGAAGCTGCCTTGCGAAATCCCCATCAGATTGCACACCTCTGGCAGCGTCCTAGGGACAATGGGCACCAAAGACTCATAGCATCTTGAGGTTGGAGTCCTCCTCACTCACAACATCCCTGCCAATTATATATCCAGCATCCCAGGCAGGGAACGCATAACGTCCCACTGCAGCCCGTACCACGGTTGGAAAATCTTTTCTTGCAAATGCAATCTCCCGATGGTGGAAGTCAAACGAAGTGATAAAACCATACTCCGATGGTAGTGACCCTGGATAAGGTAAAATGCAAGGACTCTGCATCCTGGGAAAGCCATGTCTGTTAACTCACCCATCAGCGTCTCCCTGCAGGGGCTGGGATCCTGTAGCTTTGCTCCTGACAGGAAGCTGCAGTGATTTCATTCGCGTTTGCACACGGGATGGGAATGTGCTCATCCGCTGCAGGCATTCCTTTGGCTTCATCAAGCAGCGAGTACAAGGGCCCTGGAACGTGGCCAGTGTCTCAGGACTGAAGCAGTGCATGCCACAGCACAGACCCACCGGGCTGGACACGTGGGAAGGATGAGCGTGTGAGAGACTCAACCCACTGCAAGCAGAGTGGGCATAATGCCATTCTGTTCCACGTTTGTCTGCCAGCACGCGGCCCTGTGTGGGTCTCCAGAAAAGAAGAGGGAAGACAGGCCTGGTTAAGAAATGGCTCCCACCTCACCCTCCCTGACCCCAACTTGGGAAGTCCCCTTTCCTGTTATCTTGTCTTCTTCTACTGTTAAAGTTATAGGAGTCGATTCCTGTATACATCATTCACCGGTAAAATCCTGGAATCCTCCATCTTCTACGGAGGCAGGCAATG
>CAUYRH010034092.1:0-17626 GCA_963574655.1 Perodicticus potto
TACTAAGAAGAATGTGTTTCAGCTCCATCCAGGTAAACATAAAAGATGTAAAGTTTTCATCTTTTCTTATGGCTGAATAGTACACTGTAGTACACGTCTGACACAGTTTGTTAATCCATTCACGGGTTGATGGGCATTTGGGTTCCTTCCATGCCTTGGAGATTATGAATTGAGCTGCAATATACATTCTGGTGCAGATGCCTTTGTGGCAAAATGATTTTTGTTATTCTGAGTAGATACCTATTAATGGAATTATGAGATCCAAAGGAAGGGTGACCTTTAATTCTGTGAGAATTCACCATACTTCTTTCCATGGAGGTTGGATTAGTTTGCAATGTCACCAACAGTGTTGATGTGTTCCCTTCTCTTTACATCCACAACAACATCTTCAGTTTGGGGACTTTGTGATGTGGGCTAATCTTACTAGAGTTAGGTGATATCTCAGGGTGATTTTGACTTGCATTTCTCTGATAATTGATGGCAACAAACATTTTTTCATGTTTGTTGGCCATTCATCTGTCATCTTCAGAGAAGTTTCTATTCAAGTCTCTCGCCCACTTATAGAAGGAGTCGTTTGCTTTTTTCTTGTTAATTAATTTGAGTTCTCGGTAGATTCTAGTTATCAACCTTTGTTAGATTTTGTAACATGCCAAAATCTCCTTCCATTCTGAAGGCTGTCCATTTGCTTTGGTTGTTGTACCCTTGCTGTGCAGAAGCTTTTTAGTTTGATCAAATCCCGTTTATTTAATTTTGGTGTTGATGTAATTGCCGGAGGGGCGGGCGGTGTCTTCCTCATAAAATCTTTTCCCAGGCCAATATTTTCAAGTGTTTTACCCCAACTCTCTTCTAGAATTTTGATTGTTTTGTGTTTTAAATTGAAATCTTTTATCCAGCAAGAATCAATTTTTGTCAATGGTGAGAGCTTTGGGTTCATTTTCAGTCTATGTGTGACTCACCAGTTCTCCCAGCACTATTTATTAAGTAGGGATTCTTTTCCCCAGTGCATACTTTTGTAAGGTTTATCAAACATCAATATGTGACTAGGTTCATACCTATATTCTCTATTCAGTTCTATAGATCTATGTCTCTATTTTTGGGCTGGTACCATGCTGTTTCCATCACTATAGACTTGTAGCATAACCTGACGTCTTAAAAACAATCATAATATAGCATAATAGCAATGTCCTTAATATGCTTCCAAAATAAAGATCTATGTGTGGCTTTGATGGGTAAAATGTCTTAATTTTTGTATTTTTGAATTTTTCCAGAGCTATGTAATGAGGCTTCATGATATGTGAACTATACTGTGAAGCCTAAATCCATATAAGCTAAATAAAAATAAATTATCATTGGCCTACTTCATAGGAATTTGTTACAGAAAATTTCCTACTACAACTTGATGGTGGTACATTGGATGATCTAGATGTTTCATCCTATTTAATTATTTTTCAGAGAAGTTACTATAGTGTTGCTCTTATTGCCATGGTTAGATACCAATCATTGCTAATTAATAACATCCTTCAAAATTACTTTCTTATATTATTGAGTTGTCACAAACACATTATGAGAATTTATTTTAACATTGCACAGTTTAGCTTAGGAAGTATAAATACACATTCTCAGTTTTCTGTTGTAATTACTCGACTATTTCATTATTTTGCTATAGAGAAGACTGCATTTTCTTTAATAAGTATACTATAAGGGAACCTAAAATTAGATCTAAAACCAATGCTTCAGCAATATATTTTATGGAACATTTTTCTTTGGTTCATTTATGTTTATAAAAATACCCAAGTAATAGGCAGGCTTTTTGGTAGATACCTATAGTCCTAGCTTCTTGGGAGACTGAGGCAAAAGGAGCCCAAGAGTTTGAGGTTGCCGTGAGCTATGACGCCACCGGCAATCTACTCGGGGAGACAGAAAGAGACTCTGTCTAAAAAAAAAAAAAAAAAAGAAGAAGCAAAAGAAAGCCCAAGTAATGAACTGACTTGAATGCTATGTTTCAAAATGGATAATTTATTTTCATTGCTACTTCTATCCTGACATTGGTTTATAGGTACTTTTTATATTTAACATCATTTAAATCATCATAGAAACAATTGTATTTAAACGTGGAAATATTGTGGCTTTTAGATAACTACTACCAGGAGAATTTCTTGCAGCATCGTGATACTATTATTGAAAGTATATCTCCATATATGATATTTTCATTGTTGCCAGAGCACTACAGAGTTTGAGACATGACCAGAAGACCTTGGTATTCTATCTCATTTTTTGAATTAAACTGTTAACATCTTATTTCTAAAATCTTAAAAATATACTTTTCTCAAACTATTGTATCAGACTTTCTTCAAGTCATTTCAAATTATAATTGCAAAAAATAATTGATTTCCTTCCATCCAGACCTCATCCCCCCTCCCTATACAGCTGCTCTTTTGTTAAACATTAAATAGTCTCATAAGCACCAAATACCTCTGAAGAACTTGAAATAAATAAAATGGCAATAAATAATTCTAGCTTCAAGTATTTTTGCCTGAAAGCTCTGAAGACCTTGTAAGTTATAAGCCTGTTCAATCACAAGAGTCAGATTATGTACAACACAATGCACCGTGGAAGTGTCCAAATCCTGAGGCACAGATCAGGTTCATAAGAAGAAAACTGGAAGGCATATAAATAAGAAAATTAACAAGATATGGTGAGAAAAGCTGAAATATAGCATGTACATGAACCAGATAACATATGAGTCTGTTCCAGGTTCAGGAAATTGGTAATAGTCTTAATTGTAGAGCTGATTAGATGAAGATCTAGGAAACAGGGGTTTCCACATCTACTTGGACCTGGAAAATCTGACTGTTCAGTTATAGTCAGAGCAATTGTTTTTTAATTACTAAGTCATATTTTGAAAGTCCAGTGGGGTGTTTCTGACATAGAGACTACCTCAGTGTCTGCCAGAAAATGGCTTGGTAAAATGTGGATTTAGGGAATTTTAGGCTATCATATTTAAATTTGGAACATAATCTAAAAATTAATAACCTAAGTAGCAATCAAGTAATTTTAATCATTAAGGTAATTAATTTCTAGTCAAGTATTGCCAATGAATCATGATTGAATTTATAAATTCAGTCAGAATCAAAATATATTACTTCAATTTTATTAAGCAAATGAGGAAAAACCCAAGTAGACAAATACATAGGAGCTGCCTTGATTTCTAGCGGAGAGCATAAATCATAATGCTGTAAACATGCAAAACTTTTACAGAAGCTTTGCATATAGAAATGTTATAGGAGCACTGAATCACCCCAGGTACAGTCAATTCTAATGTAGTGTTCTTAAAAATCACTATTCTCTGCAAAATAACACAGTAGAGAATACATACGGAAATATTGGGACTACATACATCACATGCAAAAAGCTTGTCAATGATAAACAAAAGACAAACCTAATAAAAATGATAGCATAAATTTATGCATAAAAATGGTTAAGAAATTCACAAACACTACATAAATATGGCACTTTGTGTTGCAAATTTGCTTGGAAAGTGGACACTGGAGGATTTCAGCTTGTAAGTTATTATAGAGTTGTGGAAAGGGGGTTCTCTGAAAGTTGTCACACTAGATGTCAATGGGTTCACAATGAATGAGGTGAGCTGAGGACAGACGTCTGTCATGTGTGGGTCTTGTTTATTCCTGCTGAGTCCAATTCACCCTGTTGCACTTTTTACATTCACAGTGTTTATCCTAGAGAATATCACCCTTAAGCAAATACAGAATTTGTGTTAGGCTGAAATTGTTCCTTATGTATCAGTCATTTTGAAACAAATCTGGATTTTAAAAAACTAGAATTGTAGCAGAACTGACCACGCATACAAGGCTACGTCCGTGCATGGTAGCAGTTGTCTGCATGTTACTCATGTTTTGAAGAGAAAGTTTTATCAAACTACTTTGCCATATATCTTCCATCTTCCTGTCTTTTGGCTTTCAATTAGCTCATGGGTATTTAAAAGGAAAATATAAATGAAAAAGAGAAGAATATAAGGGGATATTATATATATGGCTGAACTCAAATTTAAAATTTCTAGAAGATAGAAATTGTTTTTAATATTCCTTTTGAAAATGTCAGACTAAAATTAACCCATTCTTTAAGAGTATATCTAGGATTGCTGAAAGTTATATTCATTACGTAAGGCCAAAAAGATATCAAGAAGCTTACAGTATACATATCATATAACAGGTCCCAAAATGTTCATACGGGTACCAAATCCCCAACCATTTTTCTCTCGGGATGAATATTCAGCCTTTTCTATTACCAAAGGGAATTTGAGAATTAATAACTTCTGTCAAGTTCTAGCAAATAAAAGTACCTTACCACTAAGGTTCACTATTTCAGGTGAAAAGTACTTCTTGGTTTTGAGTCATCTGTTATTATAGCTTTATTTCTTCACTCCACTATTCTCCAAGGAGATGTGCATTTTGGATCAATAAATAGATTAAATATCATACATTAAAAAGGCCGTATTTGTTAAATTGAAGACAATTTTCTGAGGAAGGTAATGTTTCATATGTGAATTTCTACTAGGAGGCTGTTACAGGGAACTCTGTTTAACCATCATTTCTGTGAGACTGGTTTAAACTATTCTAACAAGAATACCTTACACTTCAGCATGAACAGCAGTTTTCTGGCATACAAAGTTCTTATTTTCACTGCTATTATTTTTCCAGAAAATTAAAAATGGTAGAGCCCTTTCTTCTTTCTGTCTTACTTCCTGCTCCTTCCCTCCATCACTCCCTCCGTTTTTGTCTCTATGTCTCTCCATCTCTGTCTTCAGCAACTCAAAACATATAGTACAAATATAAATATTTTTGCATATGTTATAATAGAATAATTCTCATACATTAATGAAAAAATATAATTTTGTATATTTAGCATACATACGTATTATAGCATATTTTTACAAATGAAACTAATTTACCTATTTACTTTAATGAAAAACTTATAATAAATTTTATAGGATGTTGTAAGTTAAGGCAGACCTAAGAAGAAAGACCTTCATTAAACACAAAATGACAAGTTTACTAAGTGTTTCAAAGTAAAAGTGAAGAATACTGAAGTCAAAGTAGTTAAAGTCTGGGACTGACCATGGTTAAGGAAAGTTGAGACCCGAAGTATAAATCCTAATATGATAGATTAAGTGGAAGGGATGTATAAAGTTTTTAACAAAGGTCTCTTATTTTTTATTTTTCTTTTTTTCTGTTTCTTTGTTTTGCAGATGGAGCAGTTTGTATGATAGTCTTGGGATTGGGACAAGTAGATGAATTGAAGGAAGTTTATGCCATCTGGAATGCAGAAAGCCTTCTATAAATGACCCCAAATAAGGCTAACTAAAGAGAGGGAGGCAGTACTAAATAAGTCAGGGTGTTAAAGCCCACAAAACTAATTTAGTCTCATAGAAAGCTATCAAAGAGACTGAAGTTGCTTGTTGACATGGCAGGATATCATTGTAACAAATCACAGTATTAAAAATGGATGTGTTAGTCAAGTAGAGTTGGGGAAAACAGATAGCTGGCTATTGCAATTTTGCAATAAGAGTATGCTGGGACTTAGACTTATGGGTTGGCTATAGAATTGGAGAGCATTACATATAAAAGAGATATTTTGAAGGCGCATTGGACAAAATTGAAGTGAGAATACAAGAAAGAACGAGAATATTTTCAAAATAACTAGACATATCATATATAAGTACACCATTTTCCGATATAAGAAATAAATGCAGATGAGAAGTTTACGGAGGAAAATATGGCATGTGAAATTTTTGGCTATGTGAGAGACTGAAATGAAGGTGGGAGAATGTGGGCTTGAGATCCAATTTTGCACGTGCAGTTATGGGAATGGAGAGCATGAGGGGTGTGGTAAGCCACATTCAAAGGCCTCAAAGAAAAAATTGAGATGCACTCACATATCTTCTAGACAAGAAGGGACCAGCAGAACTGAGAGACAGGCTGGTGGTGCAAGGAAGCATTTACTGAATGTGGGAAGGAGTATATTTTTAGGATGGAGTAGTCCTCAAATTTTCAGAAACTGAAATGTCAAGTAAACTAAGGAGAGACAGGAGATTTTTAGCTTCCAGTGAGCAAATTATGAAAACTAGTATACTAGTATATTTTGATTACATTCACATTTCTCTGTTAATAACAAAGTATCTTGAATATGGAAAACATGGAAAATTTTATTTACATGATTTTCTCAGGCATATTTGCTACCTGATGGGCTTGTAAAACTGTGTTATACTTTAAGAGAGCTGAAGTGATTTAATGATATTTTAAATTTGGAAAAATTATCACCAACATATTTAGATGAGTATTTTCTCCAGATATATTGATTATCATTTTGAAAGTAAATGACATTAAAGGATATTGTAAATAATTTAAACTTGTAAAGTAGAAACATATGAATGATCAATATTATAACTTTCCTTCTATATATGCTTTGAATTTTGTTCCTTTTTTAAATAAGGTAACAAAAGATGAGCATTTTTTGACTTTTACTCCTCTATCATAAATTGATCAAACATTGACTACCCCCCCCCAAAAAAATCCCCTTATGTTGTCATTTTGAAGGAGTAAATACTGTGCTCTTATAATCACACTGTGTCTTGGGCACAGGGAAGTATATGTTTTTTTTGTTGTTTGTTTTTGTTTTTGTTTTTTTAGAGACAGAGTCTCACTTTATCACCCTCTGTAGAGTACTGTGGAGTCACAGCTCACAGCAACCTCCAACTCCTGGACTTAGGCAATTCTCTTGCCTCAGCCTCCAGAGTAGCCGGGACTACAGGCGCCCGCCACAACAGCCGGCTATTTTTTGATGCAGTTTGGCCAGGGCCGGTTTGAACCCACCACTCTCGGTATATGGGGCCTGCACCCTACTCGCTGAGCCACAGTGGTGTCTATTAACTAGACCCTATGCCTCAGGGTTTTTCTCTCTGTATCTTGAATGCCTAATTTAGCTCTTGGTACATGATAACAGCTGAAACAATGCTTATAAATGATCACAGTGGCTTCTTGGAGCATATGTTTTATAATAAAAACAGAGATTGATCCTAGATTCTTTTAGTTTAATCTGTTCATTTTTAAGTGAAGATATCAACACCCTACACAATTAATTATTTTGTGCCCCCCCAAATTAGTTTTTACCAAAGAAATTCTTTAATCATCACATGCCTGGAAAACCTTGTACAAAAAGTTTGTTGAACAAAAACTTACAATGACTGTGTTTTATTTCAGAAAACAAAAGTCAGCCAACATAGTGTCTTTACAGGATAGAGTAAAAAAGAATGCTAGAATATATAAATTAGGGAAATATATATACAACCACATCAGGAAACATGCTGTGTAGATGTACCTTATAGATGTTTTGATATAAGATATGCTTTCTTATATAAAAATATTTGAAGAAGTTTAAAAAGTATTAATTTCACATTTCATATGTGGTGTATATATATTTCATTGTCATATGAATAGCTAATATTTTTATTTTGAGACAAAAATAATGCTTTTATATGGTAATACTAAAAGGAGGCATGCTTTATATTCATATTATATGCGTAAAATATTTATTTTCTCTAAATGCTGTTTTATTGATTAGAACACAATTTCCGAGAAACCAAATTAAGCAGCCTTCCCTTGAGCCACAAAGAGAGAGACAATTTGCTATCTTACCTGCCTAAGAGTGGAACAGTTTCACCTATGGGAAGATTTTATATTAATATACAGAAAGCTGCTCTTTTGGGATCAGAATGAGTGTCTACATCTCTCTACAATGGGATTTCCTCATACACTATGATAAATCTGGAGATAGAAGACGACTTTGAGGTCATGCAATCTAACTAAACTTCTACTAGGCATTTGAATTTCCCATAAAGTTTACAACAAAGTTCCCTTTCTTTGAACCAGTTTTAGTGGATTCATTAATTAATACAGAGTTTTATTGTGTCTTTGAAGATTTCAAATTGTTGTGAAAAAACTTCATAATAAGCCAATGATGTCTGCCTACACTCTTTCCTTTTTGTTTCTATTTTCTTTTTCTTTCTTTCTTTCTTTCCTTCTCTTTTTTTTTGAGACAGAGTCACCATGTCACCCTTAGTAGATTGCCGTGGCATCTCAGCTCACAGCAACCTCAAACTCTTGGGCTTAAGCGATTCTTTTGCCTCCGCCTCCCAAGTAGCTGGGAATATAGGTGCCCGCCACATCACCTGGCTATTTTTTGTTGCAGTTGTCATTGTTGATTAGCTGGCCCAGGCAAGGTTCAAACCTGCCAACTTCAGTGTATGTGGCTAGTGCGGTAACCACTGTCCTACAGACTCTGAGCTTCGTTTCTATTTCTTAAAGCTATACATAGAAAAACCAAATGTCACTTTCAGAATGACACTTGACTTGTCACAGTGGCTCATGCCTGTAATCCTTGCACTCTAGAGGCCAAGGCTGAAGTGTTGCCTGTGTTCTGGAGTTGGAGAACATGTGGAGCAAGAGTAAGACTCAGCCTCTAGGTGTCCCCGTGGGCACTTGGGAAGCTGAAGCAAGATGTCACTAGAATCTAAGAGTTTGAGGTGGCTGTGAGCCATGACGCCACAGCACTCTACTCAGGGCAACAGAGTGAGATTCTGTCTCAAAAAAAAACAAAAGCTTGGCACCCATAGCACCAGCCAGCCACATATACTGAGACTAGTTGATTTGAACCTGGCCTGTATCAATGACAACTGCAACAAAAAATAACTGGGCATTGTGGAAAGTGCCTGTAGTCTCAGCTACTTCGGGGGCTGAGGCAAGAGAATCAATTGCTCTGTCCCAAGAGTTGGAGCTTGCTGTGAGCTGTGACAAACAGCACTCTACCGAGGGCAACATAGTGAGACTCTGTCTCCAAATAAATAAATAAATAAATAAAAAGATGACACTTGAAATATTTGGAAATGGTCATCATGTAACTTCTAAATTTCCATTTCTATAAGCAAAATTTATTTTCTTCAGATGTTCTTTCTATGATATGCTATTACTATGTACAGACATTTTCTCCATAGTCTCTATTTCCCAGTTTCTCTAGATCCTTTTTAAAGTATAAAACCAGAAATAAATGAAGTACTCTAAATGTGATTTTACTGGTTCAGGAATTGTTGTAACTTGTTTGAAATATCTATTTATATAACAATTATTTATTGAGCAATACATGTGTGAAGAGCTTGCAGTCGTTGGGCCAGTCAGCAACATGGCCATGGTAGAGTCTGCTACCCATAGTAGGGCCTATTGGGGCCCCCTTCTTGCCATAAGACTTCCAGTGTTGTGTTGAAGCCACCTTATGCAACTCGATTGTGTATATCTCTTATCTATTTTGTTTATAATTATATTCCATTGGAAACTTGAAATTGGCCAGGAAGGAAGTACTTATCCAGGAAATCAGTGAACACCATGAATCACTTTTTATAATGTGTGTTTATTTTGTTTGGTTTTGTTTTGGAAAGCTGGCTGAAGAATATTTGCCACCTTAGTAACCTACTTTTGTTTGTAGCTTCTCCCTTCAGAGTTTTGAAATCTTGGCAGTGAGTTTTGAACTAAAGGATTTGTTCTTACATCTGTAATTGACTAGGATAGTGGTGAACATAAACTAGACCTTTTACAGATAATTGAAAATAATGTTTGTTCTTTATTATTATGGTATAACAAATATTTTCAACTTTACTAATTATATTATGTTAATCCTCAATACATTATTTATTTATCAGTACTTTAGATTCAGTTTCTTTACTGGATAACAGTTACATTAATATGCAAGCTAAGTTGAAGGTGCTTTATTTCTATATTCAAGCATAATCAATCTTGAGTGGGCTGAGTACTCCTCATGTGGAAATATCTGCCACTGTCCTTTTTTATTGATGCTCTCAATTTATATGATATTCACTTCAATTGCCATCTATAGTTTAAAGCACAGCTTGTTACTAGAATGCCCAAGAATTGAAAATCAGGCAAATATCTTCTAAAATATTCTCTTGCCTTGTTGCAAATAGGAGTGCCATAATATCCATATATTTTATGTTGTCACATGATCTTAGATATTCAGTAAAAGGAATACCACTCTGACAGGATTCAAAAATATCAAAGTAACTTTAATTGGGATTACATAACATATTATAGTCCAAAAATTGGCAAAAATTTACCAATTTAAGCATGTAGTAAGAGCTTCGTGTTAAAAAAGCATCTTAAAGAGAGGAAAAGTAAACCAATGAAGATCCTGATACTAAAACTGGGTCTCAGAAAAACTAGGGATTACTTGCCAGATGTTCCATAAGAATATAGCGTAAAGTGTATTTGCCACCTGGAGAATTTACTGGATTAGGCTCGGCGCCTGTGGCTCAATGGGCTAAGGCATCAGCCATGTACACCTGAGCTGGCGGGTTTGAATCCAGCCCAGGCCTGCCAAACAACAATGACAGATGCAACCAAAAAATGGCTGGGCATTGTGGTGGGCACCTGTAGTCCCAGTTACTTGGGAGGTGGAGGCAGGAGAATTGCTTGAGCCCAGGAATTGGAGGTTGTAGTGAGCTGTGATGCCACCGCACTCTACCCAGGGTGACAGCTTGAGGCTCTGTCTCAAAAAAAAAAAAAAAAAGAATTTACTGGATTAGTACTGACAACACCTAATTGTATCTGCAAACAAAATTTAAAAGAAAAATAGCTGATCAAATGGAAAGTGTTTTTTCATAAACTCCTAGGTACAGAAAATGCCTCTGAAATTGCTTTGGAGGTGGTGTTAGCTACTTTTGTTAAGTTTTACTTGCTAAAATTTGATAAAAATTGTGATTCTCCTCTATTGATTGGCAAACAAAAATCATTAATTAAACTTATTATGATAGCTAGTCAGTATTTGGAAATATTGTCAAGAAAATTAAAGGTAACTTCGAAAATATAAACTCAAGGTTTTACAAATCAAATCTTAGGAACCATATAGAGAATTCATAAAGATAGGAATACAGAACAAGATACAGGGTAAATCGGCAGACTTTTAAAAATAAAGCTCTAAAGGAATGACCTGAGGATTCTCTGGGAAGAAAGGTCTACACTTAAAAAAAAAAAGAAGCATTCAACCCTGTGTTAAAAATCTCTTCCATGTCTGACCCAACAGTGAAATACTGCCCCAAATGTACAGTCAGTGATAACTCTTTTTTAGGAAAGCTTGGGGAAATTTTATTAACATTTATGCTCAAATATTTCAATTATGCCACTAGATCAGGATGGTACTTATGTACTTAGCGCACTTAAGTACTGTCTAAGGCTAATAGCTCATCACCAAGATCAAGATTTGGGTCCACTAAAAGTCTGCTCAGGTTTTACAAATGTGCCTATTTTTCTTTTTCTTTTTTTTTTAATTAGAGTTTCTATTCTGTATTGATATAAATGTACAGAATTACTTTATTCCCATTTATTAATAGAATGAAATCTCATTTTCTAAAGTTTGGATAAGTTGGATATGTTTTAGGAAGAATTTATTTAGCGTTCTCCCCTTAATAGAAATACCAGAGGATTCTGTCAACCAATATGACAGCCTACTCTTTCATCACAACACCCAAAATATTTTTTTCTCTATTGTCCATTTTTGTTCACAAAAACTAATACTCTTATATTTATTCAACATATTCATCCAGTTATGACAGTGCTGAATTGTCGTATAGCATTTCTCGAATTTCCCCCAATTGCCTTTCTATACAGAATCACGGAAATCACACGTCTCATAAAGAAACAAGGTATTTCCCCCCAAAACGCATTTACCGTAATCATTGGCACCAAAACAGCATAAGTGGGGATGGCAAGAAAACACTTGCTCAGCGTTCCTGACTCCTTAGCAGAAGCGCACCACAAGTCCACACTTTCTGGACAGCTGCAGAAAACTGCTCAACAGTAACCAGAATAATTTATAATTTTGCTCTAGTTTCTTAGGAGGCCCCAGAGAAAGAGCAGTATTTCTTCTTTTGGATTTTCTCGTAAGAGCTCCAACTAGTGCTCTGGGTTGGTAAATAAACAAGTGGTTGTACCAGTGTCATCTTTTAGGGTGGTGGCAGAAACCACAGAATAAGAAAATTGAAAGCATCAAAACTCAGAGGCCCTCCTCCCTTTTGGCTGTAAAGCTGGAGGTGATCCATGTTTTTTATGTTGCGTGTGTAACTATGATGTTATTAAAAGGTTTTCATATTTTTAAGAGTAGTTTCAGTTATCATTTAGGTCAAACCACCATCAGAATTCTCCCACCGTAAATGCATGTCGGCTATGGAGAAAACACAGCAAGGGACGCGTGCTCCTTAAACACATATCCACAGATGCGGCCATCATCCAGGTCCAGCCTGGGTGGCCAGTGCTTCCTGAACCTGCACGGGCTTTGCTGTCCACTGCTTTCTTGGGAGTATCACAGGAAGATCACGGTGATGCCACCCAGACGTGTAGCAGGCCACAGCTCACCCCTGTGTGTGGAATACCAATGTTTGTTAACTTACTGTAATGGGGGGAAAGCAAGAGTCCTCACCAGGACCTTCCGCTGATCTTTAAAGGGGTTCCCATCACCTGCGGTCCCCATGTGCATGTGTCCACTTGGCTCACTTCCCGTATGTGTATTTTATATCCTGTGAGTTCTCAGCAGACTTGTCTTTGGATTGTAATATATTATATCTTACATTCTTGTAGCCATTGTGTGATCAGTAAGATTCCTATAAAAGAAAAAAATGCCACATCGTGGAGGGTGTGTGTGACCTGTATCCCATTTTAGCAGGTGGTCACTTTATAGGATCTTTAAAACAAGTACATTTTTAATGAACTGAGGTGAATAAAGGCACAATTAAAAACTGTCACGAAAGCTTAAAAAAAAAAAGAAACAAGGTTTTATCCCAGACATGACACATTAACTGTGGCAAATGCTTCCTTTTTCTACTGAAACTATCTTACCTCTGTATTTTTATGAAATGCATCCCCACTAAGTAGCACCATATGCTAAGTCATTTCTTATATCAATCAATCTTGTTGGTTTATTCTTAGGTTCTTTTGTGTATCATGTTCTCCAGTATCTTGAATTAGAAATCTCTGAAGCTACACTGAAAATTTCTTTTTATTATTCTCAAATTTCCAGGACATTGTATGACTCTATATATCCTGGTTGGTCCAACATTTGTTCAGTATATCAGTGAGCTTTACTAGCTTCCTTCACTATTCTAGCAGTAAAAAAAGAGAGCCCATGATGTTATTTCATTTTTAGCACATAGGGAACACAATCCTTCTCAAGAGTTACAATAATTATGTTTACCCTGAGCGCTTTACTTAGGGAAGAATTGGTCTGCTGGAAAGCAGTGCCTTTCTTCTGCCTGAGTAAGAGTTATCCTCCGAAATCCCCAGGTCAACTACAGTTCTATGATTGCTCACCTGCCTGGGCATGACTGGTCGTTGTCAACAATGTATCCTGAGAAAGGCTTCAAGGGCTAATCCCCTATTATATTTAATGCAGGGTTACACTCAAATCCTTAGTTACAAACACCAGTAAAAACTTTTTTAAAATCTTCAAATAAACCTTTTATCAGGGATTTGAGATTTGGAATCCATGATTAAAATCAATTTTTACCTGTTCTCATGTGAAAAATTTTGCTTTAGGAATATTCATTATTCATGTAAACTCAAAGAACAATATCCGGTTTCCTACTTACAGGAGTCTTCTTCATGTACACAAGAATTTTTTTATCTTTTTCTCCACGTATTTTCAGTCCATTTCATGTAAAGTTTATATTTAGTTATCTTCATCAATTTTATTTATGTTTAAAATGCAATCTATTTTGCCAATATATTTTCTAACTTGAAGTTGTTTCTACATGGACAAGCTATTAATCAAATACATTATTTTTCTGACTGGACCTAAGTTTTTCAATTTACAATTCACCTTATTTGGTGAGCTTCCAACTATAAAACCATACCATATACAAATAATGGACATTTAGATTCTTTTCAAGTTTTAAACTGCATGATCTTTCATACTTTAATTGTATTGCCCAATGATTTCATATTATTAATAAGTAACATAATGTTTGTCACTCATCTCTCATTTCTAGCCTTGAGAAAAACCCGTCAGATATATCACCATTTGGTAGGCTGTAGCTTGCATTTTAATTAATTAATTAATTGATTATTAATTTATTTATTTTGAGTACAGTGTGTGGCATGGTACCTCACAGTACCATGCCAAGAATTTCAAATTCTTGGGCTTGAGCAATTCTATTGCCACAGCCTCCTGAGTAGCGGGTACTACAGGTGTGGAACACTGTGACTGGCTCGTTTTTCTATTTTTAGTAGAGACAGGGTCTCTCGCTCAGGCTGGTCTCCAACTCCTGAGCTCAGATGATCCACCCTCTTGGCCCCCTAGAGTGCTAAGATTACAAGCATTAGCCACTGTGCCCAGTTGACTCTAGATTTTAACATGTACAACTTAGTTTGAAATTTTTTGTTTTTTAAATAGGAAATTCATATTATTCACATTTAAAAATTTCATTTTTTAAACTAGAAAGAATGTTAAACATTTTTAATTAATATGCCAATGAATTTTTTTCTTCTCTGTTCTATTAGCGTGGCACATGTTTTTGATTTTTGTCTTCTTCATGCTTTATATAAATCTTAAATCTTTCTATGATGTGATCTCGAATAGGTTAAATAATAGCTAATTTAGCTCATCTTCAGATATAATAAAGTACTTGTGCCAAAGTCTCTTTGCTTGACTGCTTATGTGTAGGTTTGGATAGATTATGGAAACATGAATGATTTCACAAATTTTCCACACTTACGGAAAATTTTTATCTGTATCAATAATAATATTACGATTTTAGAATTATTAAAAAACGAACTGTAGATTGATTTTCACGTATTTGTATAAGGTTTCAAAAGTACTCTAACAATTCTTTGAGCTTCCTCTGTATTAATGGTTATGTTCACATTTAATAACATGTAATTTACTGTAGTTTTGTTTGCATCATGATTTGTGTTTATTTTTGATCTTTTCTCTTTTTATTGCCTTCTATTTAAACTTGTATTTTTGTATTGTAGCACATATTTTTTATTGTGGCACGATATTTTTTATTAGAGCACAAATTCAAAAAATAAAATTTTGTTATCTGAAAATTATATAGGTCAATCTGTCATGGTTCTCGCCGGGCCGGATGAATGTGTCTACAGGGCTGTGCTCCTTCCTAGAGTCTCCAAGGAGGAGTCCGTTCTGCTCCTTTCCAGTTTCTAGAGGTCTGCTTCATTCCTTGACTAGTGGCTTCCTTCTGTGTCTCAAAGCCAGAAACTCTCTGACCCTCCCCTTATTTTATATCTTTCTGACCTCAACTATGAGAGGTTCTCAACTTTTAGGGAATCACGTAATCACATTTGTGAAGTCCCTATTGCTATATAAGGTTATGGGCACAGGTTCTGGAATTAGGACATGGCCATATTTGGAGGGCAGATTGGTTTCCTATCATGGCTATCTTTGGTATTTCCTTTTCCTCTCCTAATTTAAAAAAATTACATTTTTATTACTATTCCCTTTTTAGTATGAATATGATTTTATTTATTTATTAATTATTCTCACTATTATTGAATTTATGATGTTAAAGAGAAGAATATAATTTGCTTATTAGTCCTACTAATATTTTTGAACACTTACCTGTGTTCTATTCCAGATATTGGAATTATAACATTGCATGGAATGTTAAAACAAATATGCCAACTTGGAGCTTACATTTCAGTGAGTTAGTAGAAAATCAGCAAGTAATATGCAGTAGGTCACAAAGTGATAAATGACAAGTGCTATCAATAAAATTAAAGAGGGGAGAGAAATTGAAAACAGGGCATATGATAACGTCTGCTGTTTTATAGAGACGTTCTGATTAGTTAGGGGACATCTAACTGAAATTTCAAAGAAATTGAAGGCTTGCAGACCTGAAGATATCTAGAACAATATTTCTGCAGAGTAAACGCCAAATGCTGAGATGGTGTGTTTGAACACGTTGATGAAATGTAAAGGAGACTATTGTATTAGGAAAGGTGGAGGGAACAGCACAAAAGTCAGGAGTAGTGGAGTCAGAGGGGGAGTTGGAGACCAGATCAAAGGCCTTTTCTGGATCACATGAGCCTTTTGTAAGGAATTTGCCTTTTATTCCCAGTATGATTTTAATCCACGAGGAAGGTCTGAACAGACAAATACTTGGATTTATTCTGTATTTAAAAAAAAAAAATGATGCTGACTGCAGCCTTGTGAATAGTCTGCAAGTGAACATTAAGAGAAATAAAGATACCAGGAAAGATGTGACAGCAATAATCCGTGGGAGAGATGACACTGTAGACAGCAATGTTAGCTACAGAGGCAGGAGAAGTGGGTTAATCTGAGACTACAGGACTTGCTAAGGGAACCGAAATATGCCATGAAAGAAAAAGAAAATTCATGATGGATTCAGAGGGCTGTGGCAGAAACAGGTCTGGAGAATGAAAGTTAGAAGTGTAGTCATTAGTGGGTTTTAGAAATATTGTTTTTGAGACGTCTCTTTAATATCCAAGCAGAATTTGAAAGAGTCTGAAGTTTGCTTCTTCAGTCTAAACCAAAAGTAGAAATTTGTAACTACTATAGATAATAATAAAGCTAGTATAATGGATAATATAGCTGTTGTAGAGGTTAAAGGCATGCTGGTAACTCCCATTTTTTTTTTATTAAATCATAGTTGTGTACATTAGTGCAATCAAGGGGTACAATGTGCTGGTTTCATATACAATCTGAAATGTTTTCATCAAACTCTTTAACATACCATTCATGGCATTCTCTTAGTTATTATATGAAGACATTTGTATTATGCATTTAGTAAGTTTTGCCTGTACCATTCTAAGATGCACCTTAGGTGTGGCCCCACCAATTACCTTCGCTTCACCCCAACCTCCCCCTCCCCTCCCTTCCCATATTCTTGTGCTATAGTTGGGTTATAGCCTTCATATGAAACCTTTAAATTAGCTTCATAGTAGGGCTGAGTACATTGGATACATTTTCTTCCATTCTTGAGATACTTTGCTGAGAAGAATATGTTCCAGCTCCATCCATGTAAACATAAAAGAGGTAAAGTCTCCATCTTTCTTTAAGGCTGCATAGTATTCCATGGTATACATGTACCACAATTTATTAACCCATTAATTGTGGGTCGATGGGCACTTGGGTTTCTTCCATGACTTAGCAATTATGAATTGGGCTGCAATAAACATTCTGGTAACAGATGTCTTTGTTATAATGTGATTTTTGGTCTTCTGGGTATATGCCTAGTAAAGGAATTATAGGATCGAATGGCAGGTCTATTTTTAGATCTCTACGTATTCTTCAAACATCCTTCCAAAAGGAACGTATTAGTGTGCATTCCCACTAGCAATGTAGAAGTGTTCCCTTTTCTCCACATCCACACCAGCATCTCTGGTTTTGGGATTTTGTTATGTGGGCTAATCTTGCTGGAGTTAGATGATATCTCAAGGTAGTTTTGATTTGCATTTCTCTGATGATTAAAGATGGTGAGCATTTTTTCATGTTGTCTGTAGGCCATGCGCCTGTC
>CAUYRH010034093.1:0-41025 GCA_963574655.1 Perodicticus potto
GGCAGGTCTATTTTTAGATCTCTAAGTATTCTCCAAACATCCTTCCAAAAGGAGCGTATTAGTGTGCATTCCCGCCAACATGTCTGGTTTTGGGATTTTGTTAAGTGGGCTAATCTTACTGGAGTTAGGTGATATCTCAAAGTAGTTTTGATTTGCATTTCTCTGATGATTAAGGATGGTGAGCATTTTTTCATGTGTCTGTAGGCCGTGCGCCTGTCTTCTTTACTTAATGTATACGCTGGAGATTTTCTCATACCATTTCATAAGGGCAGCCCTCTTTTATGGCTAAAAGTATTCTATGGCATGTTGAATTGTGTTCCCCTCCAAATTCATCCTGAATATACCTTAATCCTGAATATACCTTAGAATATGAACCTATTTGGAAATAAGGTCATTGCAGACACAGTTGAGGTCATACTGGTGTAAGTAGGTTGGAGCCCTGATGTGATACAACTCGTTTGCTCACAAAACGAGAAATTTGCTTGTGGACATGCACACAGGGAGAGTGCTGAGTGAAGATGAAGCCCCTGCCTTAGGGTGGTATGTCCATAAGACAAGCAATGCCAGAGATTTCTCGCAAACCAGCAGAAACCAGGCAAGAATTGTGGAACAGATTCTCTCTCTACCCTCAGAGGGAACCCACTCTGCCGGGACCCTGATCTTGGACTTCTAGCTTTCAGATCTGGGAGACAGCAATGTTCTCTTGTTTAATTCACCTAGTACTGGGTAGCACCTGTGGCTCAAAGGAGTTGGGCGCCAGCTCCATATGCTGGAGGTGGTGGGTTCAAACCCAGCCCTGGCCAAAAAAAACAAAAACAAAAAATCCACCTAGTACTTTGTTACAGCAACCCTGGAAAACAATAGTTTAGACTTTTAGGGGTGGCACCTGAGGCTTAAAGGACTAAGGCACTGGCCCCATATGCCGGAAAGTGGAGGGTTCAAACCCAACCTCAGCCAAAAAGCAAAAAAAAAAAAAAAAAAAATTTGGACTTTTAGGTTTTCTCCAACATTTCACTTTTAAAATGTTGCATTTGGGCCATGTGTGGTGGCTCAAGCCTGTAATCCTAGCACTCTAGGAGGCAGAGGAGGGTAGATTGCTTGAGCTCACAAGTTCCAGACCAGCCTGAGCAAGAGCCAGACCCCATCCCTAAAAAAATAGCCAGGCGCTGTGGGGGCACCTGTAGTCCCAGCTACTTGGGAGAATGAGCCAAGAGAATTTCTTGAGCCCACGAGTTTGAGTTTGCTGTGAGCTATGATGCCACAGCACTCTACCAAGGGTGACAAAGTGAGACTCTGTCTCAAAACAATAAAATGAAATAAAGAGTTTCCAGCTGCTGTCGCAGACATGGCTCTGCGCTACCCCATGGCCGTCGGTCTCAACAAGGGCCACAAGGTGACCAAGAAGAACGTGAGCAAACCCAGGCACAGCTGCTGCCGCGGGCGCCTCACCAAAGGCACGAAGTTCGTGCAGGACGTGATCCGAGAAGTGTGTGGCTTTGCCTGGTATAAGCGGCGTGCCAGGGAGCTGCTCAAGGACTCCAAGGACAAACGGGCCCTCAAGTTCATCAAGAAGAGTGGGGACACACATCCGTGCCAAAAGGAAGCGGGAGGAGCTGAGCAACGTCCTGGCCACCATGAGGAAAGCAGCTGCCAAGAAGAAGTGAAAGCCCCTTCCCTCTGTGCACAATAAAACCTTTATAGATAAACCAAATAATAATAATAATAATAATGATATCCATTTCATGGGTGTGTGACTACACCAGCGTGGTGAATTTCTAGAGCAGAGTTACCACAGCAAAGGAAACTGTGTGCCCATCTGTACTGCCCAGCCTTCCCTGGAGCCAAGCCCGAAGAATGCTTCTCCCCTGCTGTGGCAGTTTGGGTTTGCATGTTTTATTATGAGTTATTTGTATACCCTTTTCTGGGAGCCCATTTTTCTTTTGTTATCTTTCTTGTCAGTTTTGGAGAAGCTCTTTGGTATCAGGGAAATTTGCCCTTTGTGACACAAGATGCAAATATTTTTTCTCAGGTAGTTATTTGATATTTTGCTTTTCTTATGGTGGTTTTGCCACACAAAACTACAGAGGGTGCCTCCCCAAAAGTATACGCATTTTAAGAAAGGAAAAAACTGCATTAAAATTGCAATACTCACTACATACCTATAGCATTTGTTATCTCGTAAATCGTTGCTTGTATCTCTTACAATTGCAGAAGTCAAACGTGACTTGAGTATTACAATTTTAATTTTTTTCCTTTCTTAAAATGTGGATACTTTTTTTAATTTTTTAATGCATTTGAATTGGTCATTCTTTGTTTTTATCGTTTCTGGATTTTGTGTTGTAGCACAAAAGAAAGAACAAGAAAACTTTCACCTCTCCAATACAATCAAAGAAATCTGTGGGGGTTTTTGTAACACTTTTATGGAGGCGGATAGCAGCAGTGATGATCAGTGCATGTGAATTTTAGGCATATGTCTTTGAGACATCTGAAGTTTATCCTGGTGTGAATCCAACTTAATTTTTTCATAACACTGCCTAATTGTCTCTATACCATCCTTTACCCTACTAATTTGAAATTCTACCTTTATCAGATACTAAATACCCATTACTACATATTTGCATCTATTTTTATTATTTTTTAATTCAATTTTATTTTTTGAGACAGAGTCTCACTTTGTCACCCTCCGTAGAGTGCCATGGCATCACAGCTCACAGCAACCTCAAACTCTTGGGCGTAAGTGATTCTCAGGCCTCAGTCTCCCAAGTAGCTGGGATTGCAAGCCCCACCCCCCATAATGTCCAGCTATTTTTAGAGAAAAGGTCTTGCTCTGGCTCAGGCTGGTCTCAAACTCATGAGATTAGGCAATCCACCTGCCTCGGCCTCCCAGAGTGCTACGGTTATAGGCATGAGCCTCTGCATCTGGCCACTACGTCTATTTTTAGACTTTATATCTTATAATTACATCAGCTAAATTATTAGTATGTTTTATTGCTGCCCCATCACTTGTATATTTTTCAGGCATTTTCAGGCTAGAAACAAGCAGGAGCCTGTTCCTTTCTTCACCTGAAGTTTAGAATCAATTGTGGGTTGCTGAAGAAGATTCTGTTGCTAGTTTTTATTGTTATCATTACAGTTAAAGATTAATTTAAAGAGAAACAACATTGTCCTAGTGTCAAGTGTTTTCCATTCATGTGTATTGCATATCCAAGAATCTTCCCATAGGTTCAGTTTGTCTTATGGTGTCCCCAGGAGCATTGTAAATTTTCTTCATATAGGTTTTGCAAATGCCTAGGAATTTGGTCTTTTGCTTGTTTGTTTTGATTGCAAATGTATAGTTTGTACGTTTAATGAAACTATTGATTTCTGTACGTTCATTTTGCAACCGCATACCTTATCAAGTTCTCTTATTGTTTCTTCTGGTTGTTTTTAGTTAACTCTAATGAGCTTTCCAGAAATAAAATCTTATTATCTGCAAATAGGACAATTATGTGCTTATTTTCCAATGTTTATACTGACTTCTTTTTTCTCATCCAGCTGCAGTAGGAAATCACGGTAGTAACAGGTAACATCCTTCTCTAGTTTTTTTATTCTGATTGCTTCCAATGTTTGCCCCATTTATCCCTATTCTTCTTATTTTAAGACTATTAAAAATGTTTTGTCTGTTGATCCAGCAATTCCTCTTCTTGTCAACTATTCCAAGGAGAATACAATAAAAGCTTTGTGCACACTACCATATGTGACAGCACTAATTTCCTTTTTTTTTTTTTTAGAGACAGAGTCTCACTTTGTCACCCTCGGTAGAGTGCCGTGGCATCATAGCTCACAGCAACCTCCAGCTCTTGGGCTCAGGTGATTCTCTTGCCTCAATCTCCCAAGTAGCTGGGACTATAGGCGTCTGCCACACGCCTGGATATTTTTTTGTTGTTTGAACCCACCACCCTTGGAATACGGGGCCGGTGCCCTACCCACTGAGCAACAGGCGCTGCCCCTAATTTACTTTTTTAAAAGACTTACTGGAAAAAACTTCAATGATTAACAACAGAAGAATAGTCATGGCACCGTAGTTCCATTGTAGTGGAATATCACACAGAATAACACCATGTAAAATGCTAATTTTTTAAAGCATCAGTGTCGATATTAACAGTGGCCTATGAGGATTACCCAAAGCTCCTTTTAGGGCTTTGCATTTAAATAAGGTGGACACTAGTCACATGTGGCTATTTAAATTAAATCTAATTAAGAATTGAGATCCGTAGCAGCAGTAGCCCCCTCAGAGATGGGCTCTTGCTCTACTGCCCAGGATGGAGTGCAGTGGTGGAATCATAGCTCACTTATCTTGAACTCCTGGGCTCAAGTGATCCTCCCACCTTGGCCTCCCAAAGCTCTGGGATTACATCTTTGGGGGCAGCTGTAGAGGCTGAGGACCTGAGAAGTGCTGGGGGAGGAGCCCCTGCTCTAAGGTTTGGGGCTGCCTGTCAATCCTACGATAGATTACACCTCTCACCTCTCAAACTCTCTCCGAGGCCTGGAGCCCAAATTGGCCAAGGGGCTATTGAAACCCCTATTACCCTTTGCTTATGTGAACACAGTGTCTCAGGCCTGAATCTATAAAAATGAAGAAAACTTGATGCTGAACACCAGCTCATCCAGCAAATAAGTAAAATTCATTCAAGTAATATGAATAATTTGAACTGTTCAGGAAAACCCATCTAACTAAAAGTTGTGCTTCTGGAATTTCAACCTAAAATAAGCAAAAGGCTCTGAATCTAGTTAAAAGTTTATTCATGTGCAATGTGTTAGGGTGACCAGATGAAGCACTGGACACCAAGGAATGGTGGGGAAAGACAAAGGTGAGTTATATAGGCAAAAACAGGTGCTGAACATAATTATGACATTTTCTACATAAAGGTAACATAGATATGGGATTTGGTTGGCTGCGATTGATTGCACTCTTGAGGGGGTTGCTTAACATTCTATTGTAACGAGGTAACAATCACAAGGGTCTCTGTCTTTAATATGAATTAGTCTAGTTTTGAATAAAGGACAGGAAGGTTGGTTAATGTATAACATCTCAACACAAAGGTCAGGAAGCCACAGTCATCGCCCAGAGAAGGAAAACACTCTTATTACCTGACTCAGTTTCCAGGGCTTAATTTTCTCCTTAGCGTAATACATCCATGACGATTTGATACTATTATCCTCTGAGAACAGTCAGAAATTGCTGAGGGTTGGAGTCCCATTTCCTGAACACGTTTGGCCGGGTTCAGTTGCCCAGGGGAAACGAGAAAGTTCAACTGAGGCGCACAGGAATAGGAAGCCAAAGTGAAACTGGAGCCGCACAGGTGGCATGAAGAGAAAGCCACAGTAAGTTGTTGACACAGGCTCTAGCATAACAAAGAGAAATTTTATTTAAGAACAAAGAGAAAGCTTAGAGCACTTCCAAAGAGAATTGGAAATGGGTCCCTCTCACTGAGAAAAGAGAAATTGTGTAACTCTTTCATTGGCCTCTCTGAGCCTCTGGGCACTTTTGTCCTTTTCTATTGGTCTTTGATTAACTAGGTTACCTTATACCCACATTCTTTTCCCTTTTGGGGAGAGAACTGCTGAGTGCTGATCTAACTGTTGATTTTACCAATAATTGGAGTCTTTGGGGGGTGCAGTGTGCACCCTAGGCCCAAATATGGAAATTGTATCCTGTGCAGGGCATGCTTGATGGACAGACACTGTATCCCTGATGTTCCTATGGGCCCTCCAAGCTTCCTCACTCAGCAGGCCAAGCTTTCCTCCCATCCTGCTTGAAGCCCCTTTCTTTGTCCCTTCTCAGAAATTTTACATCTTTTGAGAGTTTTTTCCTCTTGAACTTTTACTTGTGTTCCTCACCAGAGTTTTACTCAAATCTAAAATATTTTTTGTGTTATAGGCCTTATTGAATTTTATAGTACTGCGAGATAGTTTTATGCATTAAGATGTATTGTTCGCTTTAGTATACATTCCTGGAAGGAAATTAGAAGTTTTATATTTTTCCTCACTTGCGCTTTCTGGATTATTAGTGAAATTATGTAAATGCGTAGACAAATTTTAAGAGATCTTGTTGTAGGTAAAATCTATCATTCCCAACAAGTGCATGAATTACAGGTAAAATGATGTGTATACACTAGTGGTACCATCAATTCAACTTTGTAAAGTAATATTTAATATTTAGATAACTTTTCTTAAAATGTATATGCATTTTGGGGGGCACCCTCTGTATATTATGAAATTTTACCATCAGTTCTTACACAAAACGTGAAATTCTTTGTGTGAAAAGAAAATAAAAGTTCAGGACCCCGGCTGGCTCGTCAAAATGTTATGGGGCACATGGTGATGGCTTTGAGGTAGTAGTGGAAATACTTAAAAGAGAGTGACAGCAGGCAAAGTTTTAGCAAGAAAGTTTATTTTAACGGTTTATACAACGAATCAGGCCACTCTAGCAACCCAAGGCAGCATCGGGAGCGCAGCGCTTGGATTTTACGCACAATTTTTGAGAGGCGTCAGCATTTCTTGGAAATTTCCCATGGTTTTAATCAGTTTTGTCCCCACACGTTCCCATAACAAGTCGTATCTATCTGTCCCCATCAGAAAGTCCCAGGGACATTAATCAGTCTTCCCAAACAACCAGCTCCCCAAAACAACCCACCTTCAAGGTCTCAATTAGCGATTAGCCCCATTCTCACAACAGCCTAGGTCAGCTTGACCCAAGCCAGCCCCAAATAGGCAAAGCGCATCGGCCATCGACCCTGCTCATGTCTAACTGCCTACCCTAACATCAGTATTAACAGCATACCGAGACAACAAAACCACATATCCTTTGCAATTATTTAAACTTCAGACGATAAACATTTAAATCTTTTCCCGAGCCTGCACGAAGAGTAAACAAACCAGAGTGCGAATGGTGGGGAAGGGGAAGATAAGACACAGAGCCACACAAGAGAGAAAAGTGATTGGGAGGAGAGGTCTGGCTCAGCCGATCGCCGCAGCCAGCACCGAATCGCGTGAACAGCTTTGTGTATTTAGTGCCTGAACTAGGCTGCAGTACTAACAATGCTGCAAGTCGGCAGGGAAGGACCAGCCCAAGATTACCTTCAGGGAGGGAAGGCTCTGTGCTTTCAGGCAACACATACACAGAAGCTACGTGACTTCTGGCGGAGGGAGCAAGGAGGAAGAACTATCGTTTTAGGAGCGGAGGAGAAGCAGAAGCGGGGGTCGTTCCCTGAACCCACCTCCCGGGCTGTGGGGGTCTTGCCATCTCACAATCCGCACTGCACAAAACGTTGTTGTTGAAAACAAACACACGAGATGGCTTTTCAGGCATTTTAGGCCCTGGGATTAGGGCCACCCGCTGGGGGCGCGGTCCAGGCCAGCAGTCTGGGGCGCGCGGAGTCCCCTGCACCCCGGTCGGCCCTCCGCGTGCGCCCGGGAGCGTCCTGCACTCCGGGCCGGCCCGGGAGGAGGACGCGCCCCCACCTCCCGCAGCGGCGCCCCGAGCCTCCGGGTTCCCCAGCTCCCTACCGCGCTCGCCTCCACCCCGAACATTCGGAGCCAATCACGTATCGCTGCGTCCGCCCCACCCCGCCCTATTCACCTACGTAGAGCCCGAGACACAGGAAGGCCCGCCTTTGGTTTCCAAGCCCCGCCCCCACGCGCGCGGCGCAGCCGGCACTCAAGGAAGAGTCGCGGCAGAGACCGTCTCCCTTCCCACCCGTGCGGCGGCCCGGACCATCGAGTCAGTCCTCCAGCGCCCCAGAGAGGGCGCGGAAGTGCCGCAGGGCGGTCGCGGGCTCTTCCGGCCGGGCCGGCCGCGCTTTTGTCCCGCCGGCGGCCGGGCTCCCGCGGCGCCGCTACAGCCAGTACGTGAGTCCCAGGCCGCCCGCACTCCCGCCGCGGCCCTTGCCCGCCGCGTCCTCCCCTTCTGGGCCGAGCCGGGCTCCTCTCGGGTGGCCGGCGGGGTCTGGGAGGAAGCGCGCCGCCTCCCCACACGCGGAGGGACGGACCGCCGCACCGGAGGGGAGGGACGACCTCGGGCGGGGCCTGGGGCGGGTGCGCCCGCGGGCCCCCACTCCGGCCGTCTGATCCCCCAGGCTCTTGTTGGGGCTGCCTGGCGTGCAGAGAGGGCCGGGGCCCCGCTCCGGGGTTCGTTTACTTGCCACTCTGTAGGGTGGGAGGAGAACTCTGAAAATTAGCTTTTTACAGTACCCCCTTTCGTGCCTCCGTGGCAGTTGAGCTTGGCCCTGGGACGTGGGAGTTGGGGGTGATGAGAGACGCCGCTGCCGGCGCGGGTAGAACCGCTGCAGGTGCTCCCTGCCCCTCACCTGTGCACCCTCACCTGTGCACCCTCACCGGCGTGCAGATGGAGGGGCAGCCTCAAAAGCGAGAAGGAGTTACTAGGCAGGGAAAGGAAGGTCCGAGTTTCTTAGACCGAGGCCAGCCTGCGGGAACCTCGGTGTGGGTATGTAAACTACGCAGGGGGCGGGGGGCCAGGGCCTGCTGTGTTGCTCTGACGTTTAGTCTGGTGGCGGCCAGCAGGAGTGTTTGGTTTTTGAGAGCACAAGGCTTTAAAAAATGAATTTGGAATCTGAGATATTAAAAGTATAAAAAGTTGTCAGTGAAAAGATTTCTTTCCACTCGGCTCAACTATCTTCCTAGGCCCTCCCCCCTTGGGTATCCACTTTTGTTCCTTTGAGCGTTACCTTTCCAGGATTTCTTTATGCAAATACTGGCAGATATGAATGTAGTTAGTTTCCCCTGTTCCCACACAGATAGTAGACGCCTGTCTTCCTCTTGCTGCTTTCTCTTAATCTGTCTTACAGATCTGTACACATCAGAACACAGTTGTTTTGTTTTACAGAGCTGTCTATGGATTGGCTATTGTTTGGATGTCTTCAGTGTTCCATAATTTTTTTTTTTAAATCTATTCAGGAATATTTGTGTTGTCCCCAATGTTTTTGTTACCTCAAACAATGTTATACTTTATAACAGTGTACTAGGATAAGAGTTTAATAATTTTTGTTTTATGTTTTACATTAGCCAGTTTCACTCATGTGGACTGTTTAAAGACCAAATAAACAAAATGCCCTTTCCCTCCTAAGACTTGTATCTGTGATACTTAGTCTTACTAGCCTTATAGACTGATTCTATTCATGACTCTCTTTAAGCCGTTCCCTGCTCCTTTAGCTTCAGAAACTCTCTTAGTCTCCCTTTCAGACTCACCTTTGCTTCCTTCGTCTCCTAGGATGACTAAAAATCTTTTCTCCACTACCAGGTGTGGAATATTCTTTTTATTTTTGTTTTTTTAGCTTAAGGAAGAAATCCTTCATTCTTATTTTTGCATTTAAGCATTGGGACTAACTTCTGTTAGCCACTTACAGTTCTGATATTCATAAATGGAATGCAACACTTACTAGAGCAATGACCATATTCTCTCTGCTCATCTGCGTATTATGTCTCTCTCTCATTCCTTAGTCCCATCTTTCACACATTCTCCTCATTTCTATATACTTTTTCTTCTGTGTTGGCAAGCATTTGATGGTCACAATACGTGTTGTTTTCTCTTTTCCTATTTCTGGTCATTGCCGAGTCAAATGTAATTCCAAGAACATAAGGTACAGAATTCACAAATGACACATGAGACGGTAGATTGCCTTATGGAATGTGGTTGGACTCTGAAAATTCAAAGCAGTTGCTGGCATGTTGCTCTTGTTCCTTGTTGCAGTCTGTTATTAATAGGAAGGACTTTTTATCCAAAGTGAGCTACAGTTCTCCTCTTATGAAGTGGCTTCTGCTCTCTAGGGCAGGGACAGCAAGAATGAAGGACAGGTTCTTACTATTTGCACTTGCTTTTCTAGGCATTGTTGATAGAGAGTGAACAACAAGCACAGAAGTGCCCAGAGGTCATAGGTCATTTGCAATTTGGAAGGAGTGGATGACATTCTATGACCAATATTTTTGACTACTGGAACCAGGCTATTAGGGTTATCCTTCTGTTAAACACCGGTTAGAAAGGGCTTTCTCATCTAACCTTTTTAGAACATTTAAGAAATTCAAACCTGGGTAAGGTTGCTCACTACTTATAGTCCTAGGTACTCCAGAGGCCAAGGTAGGAGGATTGTTTGAGCCCAGGAGTTCGAGACTGCAATGAGGTATAATAGCACCGCTGAAGTCCCTCCTAAATCAACAGAGCAAGACTCTGTCTCAAAAAAAAAAAAAAAAAAATCCGGCACAGTGGCTCGCACCTATAATCCTGGCACTCTGAGAGACAAAGGATCCCTTAAGCTCATGAGTTGAAGACCAGCCTGAGCAAGAGCCAAGACCTTTTCTCTACTGAAAACAGAAAACCTAGCTGGGCATTGTGGCGGGCATCTGTAGTCCCAGCTACTTGGGAGGCTGAGGAGGGAGGATCACTTGAGCCCAGGAGTTTGAGGTTGCTGTGAGCCAGGCTGATGCCACGGCACTCCAGCCTGAGCAACAAAGTGAAACTGTTTTAAAAAAAAAAAAATTCAGACCTTTCTGGGTGTCTCTGGAGGAGTTGTGCTTTTGGAGTAATTCCTTATGTATGTTACAGGGGACACATGACTTAGCTGCCACGTTGGTCAAATAGATTGGATTGTATACATAATAGCCCTCTCCTAAAACTCCGGGACTTAGTTCTTTCTCTCTTCACTCTGTTTTCTCACTGCAGCTAGTATGAGTGATCTTTCTTTTTCAAATTTTTCTTAATAGCTCGGTTATACTCACCACTCAGATCTAGCAGTTATAGGATTCTGCTATGTTTGTTTCACCATTCCCTTTTAATTTTTTCCTGATTGAAGTATTTTAAAGCAAATTCATCACACCATTTATCATGATATCAAATATCATGCCATTCCACCCTAACATATGTTAGTCTGCATTTAAAACAAGAGACACTTCTAACAGCCACAATACCATTATTGCACCATCCTAAATTAACTTTGACTCCTTCATAACATCTAACACAGATTGGCTAACTACTGATTCAGAATACAGAGCCTGCTGTCTGTTTTTGTGTGGCCTACTAGCTAAGAATAGTTTTTATATTTTTAAAGGAATGTTAAAAGTAGTACTCAGCAGTCCTGTTTGGCCTACACAGCCTAATATTTGCTGTCTGGCCCTTTACAGAAAATGTTTGCCAACCCTTGATTTAATAAAATAAGTGATCTCCCAAAATGTATATCCAGGTTTGCTACCCCTTTGCTGGAAACTCCCAAGGATCAAATCTGGACCCCTTGGTATGAGGCAGCCTCTGTGTTTGCCCACTTGCCTGGCTTCACCTGCCAACCTCTGCCCCAGATGCCTGGAGGGTGGTGAACACAGGTTCCTTTGTACCTGCTCTTCTCTCAGCTGGAAATGCTCACTCCTCTCTTTCTGTAACATTCAGCCTCAGAAATAATTTAGATATTAGAGCATACTTTCAGTACCCTTTACAAAGATAACATTTCGTTACCTTCTCTTGATTGCCTTTATATTTTAGCAACATTACTGTAGTGCTATCTTGGTGCTTTTCTGCCTGTGTTTTGGATGGACCTTTTCTTAGTATAGGATTAATATGCATTTTGTTTCAAACTATGTTTTCAACGAAGATGCACATTTATGTTGATCCATTTTAATTTCACTCAGTAAGAGGATTAGACAGACTGCACTGGGTTTTCCTAGTAACCTGGGAGAACTTGATATTGGGGAGTGACCGCAAGTGTATTATACAAAACTCTTGACAGCTGCGGGAAGAACTGGGCAGGGTTGAGAATGAAGGAAGAGAGACTTGTGGCAGTAGTTCAGAAGAGAATTTAGGAGGCTTAAAGTAAGGCCTCTGCAGTAGGAATGAATGGTGATGGAGGTAAGGGAGGAAGCTTGAGAAATGTTAGACAGTAAATCAGCTGGCCTTAGGAGCCATTTTGGATGTAGTGAAGGAAATAAGAAAAGCAAACTTCTAATTTTGGCAAAGGGAAGAGTGAGGTGCATATGAGGGTCTGAAAGTGAAGAGAGCACGTGGGAGCTTCCTGAGATGAGGATCTGAGAGGAGGCTTTAGAAGTAGTAGGAGCCCTGTGTATGAACAGGGCTGCTCAGGGAGCATGCAGAGTCAGAAGAGGAGCGGGTCAGGGCGCGGGGTCAGGGTGGATGCCTGGGGCTGGGAGCAGGCACTGGAAGAAACTAGTGCTGGTGTCTGAGTGGATGAGGAACAAGGGAAATACGGCTGGAAGAGGAAGCAGGCTCGTGAAGCAGGACTTGGAGGGGAGGGCGTAGTTGAGGGAATGTTAAATTTTTTTTTTTTTTTTTGGCCAGAGCTGGGTTTGAACCTACCACCTCCAGCATATGGGGCCGGCGCCCTACTCCTTTGAGCCACAGGTGCCGCCCGGGAATATTAAATTTGCTTTTCAAAATAGTTTTAAATATACAGGAGAATTTCAAGAATAACAATAAAAAGATACCTTTTGATACCTAGCAGATTCATCTGTAGTTAACATTTTTCTTCATTTTGTTCTCTTGCTCTGTCTTTCATACATATGATTTCTTTCCTAAACTATTTGAAGGTAACTTACACACATCATGGTCCTTTATCCCTCAATATTTTGGTATATATTTCCTAAGGATATTCTCTTATGTAACTGCAGTACAGTTGTCAAATTCAGTAAATTTGAAGTTGGTTGCTTTTATCTAATCTACCATCTGTATTCCAACTTTGTTAGCTGACCCAATTATTTTTCTGTAATTTTTTCACTCCAGTACAGATCTAGTCAAGGTCAGGAACTGAATGTAGTGCTCATGTCCCTTTAACTGTCTTTAATCTGGAACATTTCCGTAGCATTCTTTGTCTTTTATGAAAATCACATTTTTGAAAAATACAGTTCCCTTTCTCCCCACCTCCCTTTTAGTGGAATATGCTTCATTTGGGTTTTACCTGATGTCTGACCGTGATTCGTTCAGTTCGTGTAATGCATTCTCACAGGTGATGCGTCCTCAAGATGTCGCTACTGGAAGCACATGGGGAGGTGTTAATTTAGAATACAGGCCAAGACATTGTCTAATTTCTCTGCTGTATAATTGCCGTATTTTCCGTTGTAATTAATATACAGTCTCTGGGTGAATATTTAAGACTGTGCAGATGTCATGCTCCTTGTCAGAATTAACCCTAGATTCAGAACTCGCTGCTCCCAATTCAGTCTTTACTGTGATTATTGCAGAATGCTGATTTTTCTAAGCTCCTGTTCCTTTCACATTTACCAGCCAGTGCTAACATTCTCCTGTAAAGAAGAGGCCTCCCTTTCTTCTTTGTTTGTGTGAACTCAAAATCTTATCTTCAATGGGTTATAATTTATTACTGCCCTAAATTACTGTGGTGCTTAAATCAAGTGTCAAGCTGACTCTTGCAGTCTTGTGCCACACCCCCACCACCGTGGGCCCTTCCTGACTTGCTGGCCTAACAGGACGCCCCAACTCATCTTGTATATTTCCTGTTCTTAGCCTGGAAACAGCCATTTCTTTGAGAACTTTTGCTTCCTTTTAGTAGGTGACAGTAATAGAGACCCAGTTGAGGGTATTATGCTCATTATCACATCTATTTTTGTTTCTCAGCCTTTCAGCAAACAGAGCTATGAAATGTATTTACATATATACACATGCATACAAATGCACAGAACATGTGATATACATTTATATACATGAACATATATGTAATTTAGAAATCATAAGTTCTCACCCGTACTTTAATTCATTCTCACAAAGTTATTTCTTGCCTTCTCCTATTACTTATTTTTCTTCCTCCTGGAGAGCCCTGGCTCCGTGTAAAATCAGCGCATTTACTCAGTTCCATAACACATCTAAAATTGTTCCAGAATCGCTCTGTCCATACTACTGCAGAAAACACGCCTGCTAACGATAGTTCCGTTGTTGGCACTTCCTCCCCGCCACCCCATCTAGGCTGCTAAATATACCTCTATAATCACACACCACGGATTTGTCCTGTTTTTGTTTGTTCCCTTCCTGTGGTTATGATATTCACATGAAGCACATTTGTTTGCTTTCTATTTAGCTATTTTTTAGCTTTTCCATCCTCATCGATTTAATTTTGTTCTTGGAATGTGCAGAGCATGTCAGGCTCCCATAAGTGGAACCTGTGCAGGGATGTACGTCTGCCTCCCGCTCTTCGGCTTCACTCTCCACTGTGTCCCTCGTAGGTGATAAACTTCATTGTTTTCTGGCTTATCATTAATATGCATATAGGCAGATACAGATGTGTTTTCTCTTGTTTTCCTTCTCTCGTATACAAAACATAGCATATGTGCTCTTTTTTCATTATGCTTTTTTGATTTTACAGTATATCTTAGAAATGCCACATATCAATTCAGAATTGTTTCTCATTCTCTTTTATTGCTCTATTTTGTGAATATGCTATAGTTCATTTAACCAGTCTTCTGTGCTTGGACACGTAGTTTGCAGTTACAAATATACTATACTGAATAACTTTGTGTTATTGTCTTGTATTGTTGGTGTATCTCAGTATAAATTCCTAGAAGTGAAATTTCTGAGTAAACACATAGATGGTTTTGTTAGACATTGTCAAATTCCCCTCAACAGAGGTTGTGCCAGTTTGCCTTCCTCCCAGTCTCATCAGCACAGTACATTGTTAAGTTTTGACTGTTTGCTAACCTGACAGGTGAGAAATGGTATCTTACTGTAGTTTTTTGCTTTTCTCTTACTGTGAGTGAATTTGAGTATCTTTTCACATATTTCAGGGCCATTTTAGGCTATTTTTCTTCATTTTTGAAAATTCTTTGTAAGGTATATTGGCCCTTACATATGATGTTATCTTGCAAATATTTTTTTTCATTTTTGAAATGTCATTTTGTCATTTATTTTTCAATTTTGTTTATGGTATTTTTGCCATGCAATTTTGTTTTTATATAGTCAAATTTATAAACCTTTCATTGCATATAAGTCATGATGAGAAAGCTTTCTGCATACCCAAGGCATGGAGGCATTTACCCATGTTTTCTTCTAGTATATGTATTTTATAAAGTTCTGTTCCATTTCAAGTTTATCCCTGTGTATAATGTGAAGAATGGATCTAGTTTTATCTTTTTTTCAAAAGGCTTTATAGTTGTAAAAACACCATTAAAAAGACCATCTTTGGCCAGGTGTGGTGTCTCATTCCTGTAATTTTAGCACTTTGGGAGGATGAATCAGGAGGATTTTTTTTTTATTCTTTTTTTTTTTTATTATATCATGGTTGTGTACATAAATGTAATCGTGGGGTACAATGTGTTGGTTTTATATACAATCTGAAATATTTTCATCGAACTGGTTCACATAGCATTCGTGGCATTTTCTTAGTTATTGTGTACAGACATTTATATTCTGCATTCAGTAAGTTTCACCTGTACCCCAGGAGGATTGTTTGAGAGCAGGAGTTCAAGACCCATCTAAGCACCGTAGTGAGACCCCCGTATAAACAAATTAGCCAGGCATTGCGGTGTGTGTCTTTAGTCTCAGCTAAAGGAAGATCCCTGAGCCTAGGTGTTTGCAGTGAGCTCTGATGATGTGACAGAATGAGTCCTTGTCTCAAAAAAATAAAAAGACCGTCTTTTCCCCTAGAAATTTGCAGTGCCATCTTTATCATTGATTTTTACTTATAGTTGGGACAATTTCTAGATTTTCTGTTCTATTCCATTTGCCTATATATTTATATACCAGTACAACACTTTTAATTATATAGACTTTAGTATCTAGTATGGCTAGTACCCCCTAATAGCTCTTCATCTTGTTTTTTCCCTGGCAACTTTTGTGTTTTTACTTAAGGGATTTTGTTTTATGACTGTAGGAAATCGAACATCTTTCTGTCCTGAGGGCTGAGGGTGAGTGAGTACAAGTGGGAGGCCAAGGCCGAGAAGGAAACAGGTGGAACAGGGTCCCTGTGGTATGTGGGAATAGGGACTCTTAGCAGAGATAGATGGTATGTTGTTGCTGATGATTCTGGAATTCTGCCCCTCAAGGACACCTCACATTTTAAGTGACATGGATTGCTTTGCCCAGAGCGATAAAGAAAGGGAAGCAGGGGGCGGCGTCTGTGGCTCAAAGGAATAGGGCGCTGGCCCCATTTATTGGAGGTGGTGGGTTCAAACCCGGCCCCAGCCAAAAAGCTGCAAAAAAAAGGGGGAAACAGGGAACAAAGCCATGCCACCTTTTCTTAGTGGCCTGTGACGATCTTACTTAATATTGTTTAACATTTAATTATCTAATAGTCATTTGGGGAAGCTTTCAGCTGAGCACCACCTTTGGGTTTAGTGTCTATAGAATGATGCTTTATCTTTCTAGTGATCCTCTGAGTTCCTGCCTTCTCCGGTATCATCAGTGCAATTCTTTATACATGTCCCCTCCAAAGTCTGCATCTTACTTGTATTGCCCCTGACTCTTCCTCACATGTTCACATAAAGAATTTCTGAGTAGGATTGACAGAATTTGCAAATACTAACCTATGAGAGTCTGAGACCCACGTACGATAAGAGAGGGAGATCTAAATTTGAACAAAGTCTAATCACAAATGTCTAGTGTCCGAGGCTGAAGGATAACTAGCTTAGAACTGTTGCGTTTGTTCTCAGACTCAGTCTGTCAGTGGGTGGATGCTGCTGGTGTGGCAGTTGTGGGGACAGAGTCCCAGCCCAAGCATGTGACATTCCTGAGTCATGTACTTTATCGCCCAGTTTTGATCCTGGTTCAGTAACCTGACTGCAGATTTTTAATCATAATACTATGATAAAATAAGTAATAATAACACATAGCCGGTCACCAAGAGACAGGTATCATTCTCAATGCTGTCCACATATTACTTCATTTCATATTTGCAGAGACACTGTTACCTTCATCTTACAGGTGGTGAAACTGCTACACAACGAGGTTATTGAGTATCTTTCTCAAGTTCACACAGCCAGGTATTTGGATGTGGGCAGTGTCACTTCCTGCTTGATGGTTTGAAGTTTTGCTTCTCATCTTTGATATGAACTGACTGGAATAGTCTGTTATAACTAGGAATGAAAGCCTTTCCCTGTCAGGCCAGAGCATGTTCTTCCATGTAGAATTCTTCTTTGGCACCTGCTTTTCCAGAGTTGATGTTTTCCTAGATGGATAGTCCAGGAGGCCAACTCCAGGTAGCTGCAAATTTCTTTCTTTCTAATCACTGAAATCACTGTCCTCATAATTTCATAACCATCTCCCTAATACTTCCACCCAAGCACTGGCTTCTCCTTTTCTTTAGTTTTGCCTGTCCTCTGCTATGTCTGACCTCTCACAATTAAAAAAAAAAAAGTCACACTGGACATTTTCCCTATTTACTAATTTTTCTGTCTACTATTCAGAGATTTCGTATGTCCTCTGTCTTTCCTGGACTCGGTGACATTGTTGGACTTTGGTCACTGTCGCCCTTGGTTCTGTGCATCATTTCACTGTGTGCTAACCCAGAGCTGTTATGCAAGAATAGAAATACGCTTTGTTCATTACAAATCTAGGGCTCCAGCAGTTTAACATGAGCTCCATGGGGCAGAAACTTTGTCATGCCCACTGTTACATCCCCAGTACTTAAAAATGTTACCTATAATAGCATGCAGTCAGTAAACATTTATCAAGTTAATAAGTAAATTTTGATGTAATTCTTCCAGTTTTTTTCTAAACAAAGTAAACAGGTATCCTTTTCGTTTTCTTGATTTAGTGTCACATTTGAAGATGGGCACTGAGAACAAGGAACCAACTGAAAAGTATGAAAATGTGGGAGACACAGAATCTAAGTGGCTCAAAGTAGAAGGTCTTCACAAGGATCCTGTGCGGGAATCTAAGGTTGGTGAGACAAGTGATTGGGATAACAGAGTAGAGCATCAGTGGGAAAAGCCTGCAGGGAAAAGGACGAAGGATGACAACGGTGGCATCAGGGAAATAGTTGGAAAAGCCAAGAACATGGCAAACGTAAAGACGGAGCAGGGAGATGAGGTGTCTGAGAACAGCTCACAGGTGAGCCCCAAACATGTCACACACCAGACTGTCCCTGCCAAGCAGAAAAGCAGTGAACAAGGCAAATGTGTGGAGAACATTAATGGAAATTCTCACCCTGGTCGGCAGGAGAAAACCGGTGCTGTTAAGAAATCACATAAATGTGATGAGTGTGGGAAATCCTTCAAATATAATTCCCGTCTTGTTCAACATAAAATTATGCACACAGGCGAAAAACGCTATGAGTGTGACGACTGTGGGGGGACTTTTCGGAGCAGCTCGAGCCTTCGGGTCCACAAGCGGATCCATACTGGAGAGAAGCCGTACAAGTGTGAGGAATGTGGGAAAGCTTACATGTCCTACTCCAGCCTTATAAACCACAAAAGCACCCATTCTGGGGAGAAGAACTGTAAGTGTGATGAGTGTGGAAAATCCTTCAATTATAGCTCTGTTCTGGACCAGCACAAGAGAATCCACACTGGGGAGAAGCCCTATGAATGTGGCGAGTGTGGGAAGGCCTTCCGGAACAGCTCTGGGCTCAGAGTCCACAAACGGATCCACACTGGGGAGAAACCCTATGAATGTGACATTTGTGGGAAAACCTTCAGTAACAGCTCTGGCCTCAGGGTCCATAAAAGGATCCACACCGGTGAGAAGCCCTATGAATGTGATGAGTGTGGAAAGGCCTTCATTACTTGCAGAACACTTCTCAATCATAAAAGTATCCACTTTGGAGATAAACCCTATAAATGTGATGAGTGTGAGAAATCTTTTAACTATAGCTCTCTTCTCATTCAGCACAAAGTCATCCACACTGGAGAGAAACCTTACGAATGTGATGAATGTGGGAAGGCTTTCAGGAACAGCTCGGGCCTCATAGTCCATAAACGGATCCACACAGGAGAGAAACCTTACAAGTGTGATGTGTGTGGCAAGGCGTTCAGCTACAGCTCAGGCCTTGCAGTCCATAAAAGCATTCACCCTGGAAAGAAAGCCCATGAGTGTAAGGAGTGTGGGAAATCTTTTAGTTACAACTCACTCCTTCTTCAGCATAGAACTATTCACACTGGAGAGAGACCTTATGTATGTGACGTATGTGGGAAAACTTTCAGAAACAATGCAGGCCTCAAAGTTCACCGGAGGCTGCATACCGGGGAGAAACCATACAAGTGTGATGTGTGTGGGAAAGCCTATATCTCACGCTCTAGCCTTAAAAATCACAAAGGAATCCATCTTGGGGAGAAGCCCTATAAATGTAGCTATTGTGAAAAATCCTTTAACTATAGCTCTGCTCTTGAACAGCATAAAAGAATTCATACAAGGGAAAAACCCTTTGGCTGCGATGTGTGTGGAAAAGCTTTCAGAAATAATTCTGGCCTTAAAGTACATAAACGAATCCACACTGGAGAGAGACCTTACAAATGTGAAGAATGTGGCAAATCCTACATCTCACTCTCAAGCCTTATAAATCATAAAAGTGTACACCCTGGAGAGAAGCCCTTTAAGTGTGATGAGTGTGAGAAAGCCTTCATTACATATCGAACTCTTTTAAACCACAAAAGAGTTCATCTTGGAGAGAAGCCCTACAAATGTGATGTATGTGAGAAATCTTTTAATTACACCTCACTCCTTTCTCAACACAAAAGGGTCCACACTAGAGAGAAACCCTATGAATGTGACAGGTGTGAGAAGGTCTTCAGAAACAACTCCAGCCTTAAAGTTCATAAAAGGATCCATACTGGGGAGAAGCCCTACGAATGTGACGTGTGTGGAAAAGCTTATATCTCTCATTCAAGCCTTATTAACCATAAAAGTACCCACCCTGGCAAGACACCCTATACGTGTGATGAATGTGGAAAAGCTTTTTTCTCAAGCAGAACTCTTATAAGCCATAAAAGAGTCCATCTTGGGGAGAAACCTTTCAAGTGTGTGGAATGTGGGAAATCTTTCAGTTACAGCTCTCTCCTTTCACAACACAAGAGGATCCACACGGGGGAAAAACCCTATGTGTGTGACAGGTGTGGAAAGGCATTCAGGAACAGCTCAGGCCTCACTGTGCATAAAAGGATCCACACAGGTGAGAAACCCTATGAGTGTGGTGAGTGTGGGAAGGCCTACATCTCACACTCGAGCCTTATCAACCATAAGAGCGTCCACCGTGGGCAGCAGCCCTATAATTGTGAGTGTGGGAAATCCTTCAATTATAGATCAGTCCTTGACCAACATAAAAGGATCCACACTGGAAAGAAGCCATACCGATGTAATGAGTGTGGTAAGGCTTTTAATATCAGATCAAATCTCACCAAGCATAAAAGAACCCATCCCGGAGCGGAGTTTGTAAATGTGACAAACGTGGGAAGTCACAGTGGGACGTCCCAGGGAACCCGTGAGGGAGGGAACGCTCTGGATGGGACCGGGGTGAGGATGCCTCTGTAGCGGGCTGAGTTTACTGAGTCTCAAGGATCGAAAATGGGGGGCGAACCTTATGAATATAAGAATGTCTGAGGTCCCTGTTCATGGGTTACACTTTACATAGTGTAAGTCATCATGAGTCATCTTTTCTGTGTGATTTTCAAACATAGCCAGCAAGGTAGGCTCCAGTGTCAAGGTTGTTTAGCCCTTATAGAATATAAGATAATCCATACTGGGGATAAAATCTATCAAAGTGATGTAATGTGAAAAAAATCTTCAAAATAAGCAGACATTTCTGGACATGAAACAATTTGAGGAAAGGATTTCAATTGTAAGTCACATAGTCACCATCAGAAAGTTTATATTTGGAGAAATTCTGTGAATAAAAATGTAGAAAATTCAGATGGAGCTTTGAATCCTAATTATACATTGGTCAGTGGATAAAAGTATCTAAAAAGGGCCTCCACAAGGCAAATTCAGGGAGGGATAGGCTTCAGGGAATACAAATTTATTTAATAATAGTGATCTGAAGTAATAAATTTGGTATAATTGAATGGCTTGTGGGGGAGCAGTGATGATGATTTCTGAAACAAAATTTGGAGTTCCCTGTAGGAAAAGTAGAAAACATAGACTGTTATAAATCTAACAGAGATAGAATCACTCATAAAAAGTGCAAATTGATTGGAATTTATACTATTGTGATGTACTAGTTGAATGGATGGAACCTTTTTCTATTAAAAAGTTTTTTATTAATAAAAGTTTCAAAAGATCCCCCTCAATGATTGATGTATACATGTATATGATGACTGAGAATCTGAAAGGTGGTATACACACATTTATGCTATAACAAAAGGTTCTACCATGGAGAGGATCTTGACACATTTAATAAGCAATGAGATGCGTCTCTAGCATGAACTTGCACCTTAACGTGACAATTGATTCAGGGATTCCTGTGAATAGAAATGGTGGAAAAGAGGACATTTTAGGAGCTAAGAAGCTAAATAGCTTCCAGTAATTTAAGAGAAGAGGAAATTTATGTTTCTAAATAATTCTGTTAAATTTTTGATTATTTTAGGGTGTGTTATTGTAAAGATTTCATGCAGTACGTGTATAAATAGTCTTGTAAAATATTATGAATACTTTGTTCAGGGTTCACTCTCTTTTTGCCATGAAGGCCAGATAGTTGTGGCAAAGTAAGGTGGAATTTTAATAAAGAAATTCCTTAAATGAAAAGAGGCTGTGACTTACTTTAGGTAGAGGGATGGCCGGAGCCATTCCTGTATCGTATTGTTGTGGGGTAAGTAGACCAGACCCAAACCAGAGTGGGCAGCAGGGAACTCCCCCCAGGCCTGGGAGCTCAGCTGGTTTCTCTAGAAGTTAGATGGTACCTCCCTAGGGGAGACTCAGCATGAATTTTGAGAGGACAAGTGATGTGCTTTTCATACTGGGAGCAGGGAGCACGCGCACGCTTGCGTGTGTGTGTGTGTGTGTGTGTGTGTCCACAAGTAGAATTTAATATGAAATATTGATAACTATATATGAATTGTTTAGGTATCAATTGAAAAGAAACCATACTCTGTAAAATAATTATTCTGAGCCAAATTTGAGGACCATGACCTGGAGCCACACCCCAGAAGCCTTGAACATGTGGACTCCTGGTGGGGGGTTAGTTTGGTTTAATACATTTCAGGGAGACAGGGATTACAGGTGAGGTCAAAAATCAGTATGTGGAAGGCATACATTGGTGTGGCCCCAAAAGGTGGGACATCTCAAAGCAGGGGTCCACAGGTTACGGGTGGGTTTAAAGATTCTTCAATTGACCATTGGCTGAAAGAGTCAGGCTCTGTCTAATAGACCAGGAGTCAGCAAAAAGGAATGCCTGTGTCAAGACAAGGGTCTGTTAATCCAAGACAAACTACCAGACGTCTGCTGAGGCCCATGTGGTTTGTTGTGTATATTGAGGACCTGCAGGTTGGCCTTGCACAATCAGGAATGGTCACAAAGAACCTCTCTTAAGAAGGGAGGGGGCATGATGAAGGCACGTCTGATCTCCTTTCTGAGGAATAGAACTCAGTTTTACCATGTCACTGCCCAAGATGGGCTCCAGTCAGCAGTGGGGAGAGGCTTAAGATGTTTTTTTAGTTCACATAGGTGACTCAAAGGATAAAAGTAGAGCCTTCTGAGAGTTGAGTAACCAAGAATATTGTGGGTAGGGTATAGCAGTAGAAGCGAAATTCTGAGTTTGCTCTGTTTGAGAGAACAAGTGGTAGCCAGGTGGATTCCTGTCTCTCACAGGGATCCTCAAACTACGACCTGCAGGCCTCATGCTTCGATGTGAATTATATTTGTTCCCGTTTTAAGTTTTTTACTTCAAAATAAGATATGTGCAGTGTGCATAGGAATTTGTTCATAGTTTTTTTTTAAAACTATAGTCCAGCCCTCCAACGGTCCGAGGGACAGTGAATTGGCCCCCTGTTTAAAAAGTTTAAGGACGCCTGCAGATGGTTCCCGTGCCTCCTTAAGAGTATAATTCACTTTGTCTCCAAACTCCCACCTGTAAGTTTTGGCCCCCGCTCCGAGCGGCTGTCTTATTTATCTTATTTATCTTTTTATTCCCAGTACTCCGGCATGCAGTAGGTGCTCATAAATATTTTGGAAGTGGAATAATAAGTGTATGTTTTTTAGCCATCTTGTCCAAGTAGAAGTCCATTTAGGGGCGGTGCTGAGCTGTCAGTTAATAGTAAAGTGAATACACAGGACAACAGTGATCCCCCAGGTAACATTCATCTGTTTCCCTTCTTTTAGGGACTTGCCTGCTACTTTTCTCTTCACTCTTGTGGTCCAGACCGAGTTTCCCAGGTCACAGATGAATTTATGATGCAAGCCTTAGCCATTCCTCCTCCTCAGTCTTCAGTTGCTCTGACTAAACCCTAGAATCATCCTTGATTTCTTTCTCAGTCTCTTTCCCCTGTCCTGTCCCATCAGCCCATCTGTTAACTAATTCTCTGAGCTTTATCTCAAAATGTATTCCCTAGTCAACTATTTCTACTAAGCTTCCTCTACTGCCACAACCCACCCTGTTTCTTCCGTGGGCTCTCATGATACCCCAGTGATATAACAGCTCCCCGCTACTCCTACTGTCCACAAAAGCCAGCTCTAGAGTGTTTGTGCTCCTGGCAAAATCCTTCCTCCACCCACCAGAGTCTGCCTCACTATCACAGTCTGCCTGGGAGAACATTGCTGTAAATCTCATTTGTCGTCTTCCTCATTCATGTGCCACCAGACCCAACTACATGCCCATTTTTCACCTGACCATTTTTCTTTTCCCTCCATAACTCAAGAATTTTCATTGTATTCTGCGGAACTCACAGTCCACCATTAGCAAATTTTCCTGTATTCTTTTCACTTCTTGGCCTAACTGCAAACTCGCTGTCCTGTGGGGGCAGTGTCTCCTTTGTGGTTTTCTCCAGTGGCAGCTGCCTTTTCTGTTGCGTCCCATGTCTGCACGCTCCTATTGCTGCCTAGAGACCCGTTGTCATTCCCTCTTCCTAAACTCTTCCCTGTCTCCCCACTGAAGTTTGAAATTGTCATACTTGACATTAAACAACTACCAGCTTTTTTTCCTACAGTCATCTGTAGATCCTGGGTCACTCCCCATCACGCCTTAAGGAGTTTAGTTCCTGTCTTACTGTCACTTTCTCCAAAGATAGTCCTGTCTTAATCCTGGGTAATTTCTATGATGTCCGGGTGATGCCTTCCATACACCAGCCTCTGAAGTCTCTACCTTTCGTCTCTCTCCTCCTGTGGTTTCCGCTCCACCTACCTCAGGCGTCCATCCATGGCTGTATCATGTCATGACCAATAGCTGCAGCCTTCCTTCCATCCAGTTCTGAGTAACCACTCCCCACCCTGTCCTCTCTGCCAGAACACTGCGCATAGTAAGTTTTGATAGATGGGAGAAGGGTGGAGTTGGGAGGGGGAAAGGAAGACAGTGTCTGCCACTCAACTCTACTTTGGAATAAGGTGACCACACTTGCCCTCTGTCCTTCCCTTCATGTGGTGCTGGCAAGCCTGATCCTACTCCCAAGCGTGGACCGATTTATTCAGGTCTGCTGGGCACAGCCCCACTACCCCAGGCTTTGAGTGGGAGAGGAGGGCACCAGGAGGAGACCGTGGTAGGAGAGGATGAATAAGGGAGAAAAGCCACAAGCAAAACCACCCCAAACTGTACTGTGCAGGTGCTCACAGGAAAGTGACCATGACCAACAGGAAAAGGGCAGTGGTGGTGACATCTGGACAGCATGTTGAATTGTGTTTCCCAAGAGGAGTGGGAAATAGGATGGCCTGAGCAAAGGCAGCCTTCAGTGAGGCTGGTATCTGGCAGGGCTGGTGCCTGGTGGGAAAGAAAAGGGCTGCAGAATATTTGTAGGGTCTTCCATTTGCCAAAGACGAGACTACCTGTGACTGTTCAGATAATCACAGGTTATCTGAGGTTTCCATGTGGCCCTAACAGCCCTGCTTGAGCTCCCCAGCTGGACCCAATGGCACCATCTACTTTTAGGGGAGATGCAGGTCAAGGAGCAACAGAGAGGATGGCCACGGCTTGGAGGGGGACTCTGAGTGCCGGGACACACTCCCCCCATCTCTTTGGATGCCACAAAAATGGGCATAGGACCTCAAGTATGCCTACAGCCAGGCACGAGCCACTTGGACTGGTCCCAGCCATGAGGGGGTCTCCCAGTCTTTAGCCCCCAAAGATCCAGGAGGCCCAAGTGTGCCACCCAGGGATGACAGGTGGTTCAAGGACCACCTACAACCTCTTCCAGAAAATAATTTTCAAGAGGAAAAAATAAGCAGGAGGGGATGACAACATGAAGGAGGACCTGAATAAACAATGAGTGTGGACAAGGCTTTCCTGGGAGAGCATTATTTCTGTTAGCAAATTCATCTGAAGGTGAAAGCCTGGAAAATAATTTTGTCTGTTTCATGTATGGGGACCCTGGGAGTGAAATAGCATTGAACACTGGTCATGCAATGCAGGGGGATTTTCCTTCATAGGGTTCAAAAATGAGGGGATCACCATCAGTACTCGAGGACCAGATAGCTGAAGACAGACATTGGGGATGTGAAGTCTGTCTGCATAGGAACCTTAAGGAACTGGGCACAGCTGCCCCAGGGCATTCCCTAGGCTGGGAGGGGACTCTTCATGCCTCTTCTCCAGCCTCAGCCAAGGGCCTTGGCCTGTAGACATGGAGAAGAAAGAATACGGTACTTTAACTCAATTCTCTTCCCATTATTCCCAGTTAGGCCTGGCAGTTCTCAGGCCATGGACAGTATTGGCTATGCCCAGGGAGCAGTCTGTGTGAAGCCTGTACAGATGGGCAGCAGAGCACAGTGGCAGCATGGTCTCTCTGCCTTTCCAATGAGGAATCTTTGACTTATTCTCAGATAACTTTAGACAAGTAACTAAACCTTTAAAAAAAAATTATTATTTTAAGAGACAGGGTCTTACTCTGTTGTCCAGGCTGGAGTGCAGTGGTACAATCATAGCTCATTATGACTCCTGGGTTCCCCCCATCAGCCTTCCAAGAACAGGTGCTACCACACTCAGTTTTTTAAAAAATTATGTTTAGAGATGGGGTCTTGCTGTATTGCCCAGGCTAGTCTCAAACTCCTCTTCCAAAGTGCTGAGATTATAGGTGTGAGCCATTATGTCCAGCCTAGCCTCTTTTTATGCTTGTCTTTTGTCAGGATAAGAAGAGAAGCAACCTCATGTTATAATGAGGGCTGGAAAAATTAGTATTTATAAAGGCCCTTAGAAGAATACTTGGGAAGAGAAGTGTGTGCTTAGGGATGTGTCAGATAAGTCTGGCAGTGAAGTGGCCTCTGTCCAAGGACTCAGCATCTAGTCACTCAGGCAATGGAAGATCTTGAGGGAGTCAAAAAAATCCTTCAAGGATCACCCCACATGTAGACACAATCTGAGAGAAGTGAGACATGAAGAATAGGGGTTTATTGTTATGGTTACTCAGTGGTATCTTTATTGTTGCATTGCTTTGTCTTTGTCAGGTTGGAAAAGGGGTAGCAGCAGGAGCAGCCTCCAGCTTTGGTCCAGCGACCGAGCGCATTGGGTGGGGTGAGCTGCTACACTCGCTTCCTTCTGTGTCTTGGGGGTCCTGCTCACTTATGCTATATGCATTTTGCTTCCCCTGTTTTCCTGCAATATTCAGATGTGCGGGAGATTACTTCAGGAAAAGTTGGTGAGAGCCAGGCTTCCACCATCTTAACAATGGCTGTTTTGGGTGAGTGTCCTTAAGATCTCAAAGGCTAAGAGGCAGTCCTGGGGTGGGCAGAGTAGACCCCAGAGGAGGCAGGCAGAGGTTCTGGATGCAAGCCTTAGGGCGGTATTCTGCTCAGTGCAGTAATTTTGCATTTGTTTTGGGTACTGTCTATAATTTCCCATCTTCAAAATGAGGAAAAAGACTCTTTCACAAGATTGCTTTAAGGATTGAAAAAGCACCGTGTATTTTATAAAAACTGTATAAACATCATTATTAAATTGACTAATCTGTCTTTTTAAAAATTGAAGGAGATAATGAAGATGAGAGCAAAAATTAATGAAACAGGAAGCAACACAATAAAGAAGACTAACAAAGTCAAGGTTGGTACTTTGAAAATTGATAAACTTCTGTTGTGATTGGACAAGATAAAATAGCTCAAGTAATCAAAGTTGGGTGTGAAAATTGGGAGATCATAACAGATCCCATGGGTAGAGGTTTATTTTTTAACTTCCAAACATGCAAACTTCCTAGTTATATTTTTGTTATTATATGGTGGTCAGAAATACAATCTATATGATTGCTATTCTTTGTAATGTGTTGAGATTTGCTTTATGGCCTAGCAGATGTTTGAGGTGGTGAAGGTTCTAGGCTCTTTGGAAAGGGCACATATTTTGCGGACACTGGATAAAACCTTTGAGTTTGTAATGCATTGTTAAGATCTTCTCTGCTCTTAATGAGTTTTTGTCTTCTCATTGTATCAATTAATAGCATAATTGAGTTATTCATTTCTACTTACAGTTTTGTGAATTTTGTTTTATATACTTGAGGACACACACATATAGAATTATTATATCTTTCTGGTCAGTGGAAACTTTATGAAGTAAACCTCTGTCTCCAGTAATGCCTTTTACTTAGTTAGTCTTTTTTTTTCCCGAGTATTAATAACATAAGCTTCTTTTTTTCACTTTCAATATCTTTCTATATATATATGCATATATATATATGTGTATATATATACACACACACATATTTTTTTTTTTTCGAGACAGATCTCATTCTGCTGTCCAGTCCAGAGTGCTGTGGCATCAGCCTAGTTCACAGCAATTTCAAACTCCTGGGCTCAAGTGATCTGAACCTCCTGAGTAGCTGGGACTGCAAGAGCCTGCCACAATACCAGCTAAGTTTTCTATTTTTAATAGAGACAGGGTCTCACTTTTGCTCAGGTTGGTTTTGAACTTGTGAACTCAAGGGAGCCTCCTGCCTCAGCTTTCCAGAGTGTTGGGATTGTAGATGGGAGCCACCAAGCCAGGTCCCCTTTATGTATTCTTATGTTTTGGATTTGCCTCTTGGAAATAGCAGGTAGTTGTTGTTTTAATCTAGTCTGAAAACATATTAACAGGATCATTTACCCTTTTAATGTATAACTACTGATAGCTTTTAGCTTTAAGTCTTATTCACTGCATTCTATTTACTTCTGGTTTAAGTTTTGTTACTTTTTTCTTGCCTTCTTTTGGGTTATATTAGAATGATTCTACTAGAATTCTGTTCTGTTTTTTCCCTCTTTTCATTCAGAAGTTACACACTTTTTCTCCTCTTTTAGTCACCTAGGAATTAAAAGATTCATTCTTGACTTATCAAAACTGAATGTTGGCTGAGTGTGGCTTATCCTAGCATTCTGGGAGGCTCAGGCAGGTGGATTCCTTGAGCTCAGGAGTTTAAGACCAGCCTGAGCAAGAGTGAGACCCTATCTCTACTACAAATAGAAAGATTAGCTGGTGTTGTGGTGGGTGCCTGCAGTCCCAGGTACTTGGGAGGCTAAGGCAGGAGGGTCATTTGAGCCCAGGAGTTTGAAGTTGCTGTAGGCTAGGTGCCACAACACTCTAGGCTAGGCAACAGAGTGAGACTCTGTCTCAACACCCCCGCCCCCCAAAAAAGGGGGCGGCTCCTGTGCTCGAAGGAGTAGGACGCCAGCCCCATATACCAGAGGTGGTGGGTTCAAACCCGGCCCCAGCCAAAAACTGCAAAACGAACAAACAAAAAACACCTAATGTTAATTGATACTTTTATCTTCATCCTGGACAATGCAAGGCTCTTTGAATATACTTAGAATATTTAGCTGGTGAATTTTAATTATGTATTTATAAAGGTGCATAGATATTAAAGTATTTTACTCTTGTTTTCTGCACCAACTGTTTATTTAGATTTGTTCACATATTTACCATTTTAATTACTTTTCATTGCGCTTCCTTCAGATTTCCCTGGGGAAAATAATTATGCATTACCGAGCCTTTGAATTAATACAACTACATGCTAAAAGCCACCAGATCCCAATAGATAAACAGAATTCACCCCTGGGAATAGTTATCTCAACAAGGAGTTTCATTTCAATGATTAGTCTTTAAAATCTGCCTGTCTGCTTACCTGTCCCTCACTGCCCTCACCTGTTACCAGCTCCTTCCAACTGTGTATGAAGTGCCACACACTTTAGGGAGTGGCCACAGTCAAAGCATAGGACTTAGCACCCGTGTAAGTGAACCTTAAATGCAGACTAAACCCACAAAATAGAAGAAATTAGATTAACGTAATGCAAATGATATCACATGCAGTGAACAAGGCATAGTATGGAAAAGCCGGGAAACAGAAGATGATAGGGAAGACCGCAGGAAGGGTCTCTGCTGTCAGATGAACTGCACGTTTCACCCTCAAAGATGGTCACAGGGGTCTCCTGTGGGCCCTCAGCTGCTCACTGACACGCTGCAGGCCGACTCATGCTTATTAAATTAACCTTTACATCCAGTGGACTGGGCTGAGCCTTAGTTAGCAGGAGTTTTTCTGTTTTGACACAGGCTGGTGGGTGGCAGGGCTATGTCTGTGGACGTGGAGGACCTGGTTATGGCTTTCAGGTGGCCAGAGAGATATTCATAGAAAAAGTTGGTTTTTATAGCTATTCAAATTCATTTCTGGAGATTCTCATTAGACATCTAGGAATGTTGTACAATGTTGATAATTACAGTTTATCTTTTTATAGCACCTTGAATAAAATGTATTGTTATAGGGGATCAAGTGAATGCTGTGGCTGTCCCTACTCACTGCCTTTGAAAGAGTAGCCCACTTGTCTGCAGCCTGTTGTCACCATCCAGCCTCAGTGGCTCTGGAAGGACAACACTGAACTCTTTCTGAAGCAGCCTGGTCCTTCTCTCAGTTTACACTTTCGTGGAAAAACAGGTTTGGTCACATACACTGCTTTGTGGCTTGGCCTCCACTGTGGGTTCAGTTGTGCCTCCCAAAATGATATGCTGGGTTCCTAATGCCCCACTACCTGTGAATGTGACCTCATGTGGAAGTAGCATCTTTGCAGATGTAATCAAGTTAAGATGAGGTCCCACTGGATTTGAGTGGGCCCTGAATCCAGTGACTGAGTCCTTGTAAGGAAAAAGAGATTTAGACACATACAGAGCCGAATACCATGTGGAGACTGGGGTAGAGACTGGAGTTGTGTCACCAAAAGGAAGAGAATTCCAGAGATTGCTGGGAGCCACCAGAAGCTGGAAGAGGCAAGAAGCCACCCTTCCCTAGAGCCTTCAGAAGGAATGGGCCCTGCTGACAATTTGATTTCAGACTTCCAGCCTCCAGGTCTGTGAGAGAAGAAATTTCTCTTGTTTAAACTACTCAGTTTGTGGCACAATCATGTGTTCCCTTAACAACAGGAACACATTCTGAGAAATGCATCACCAGGCAGTTTTGTCACTGTATGAGCATCACAGAGGGCACCTAAGTGGCACCACTGCTGCACTCGTTGGCTACTTGGTCTATTGTTCCTAGGCTACAAACCTGTAAGGCATTTTGCTATGGTGAATATTGTAGGCAGTTGTAACACAATGGTGAGTATTTGTGTATATAAACATCTCTAAACATAGAAAAGGTACCTTAAAAACATGGTATTATAATAATATGGAGCCACCTTTGTATATGCAATCTGCTACTGACCTAAACATTGCTAAGTGGCATGTGACTGTACTTTGTTATGTCAGCCTTACAGCACTATGAAGAGCTGCAAGTGCCAAACAACCTTGATTTTTCTTTCTCCAGAGGTTTCATATTGCACTTGAAATTTGGGTGAGAATATCAATTTGGTAATGAAAGTGTCGCTCATGTATTATTGTCTGCTCAGTTGGAACTTGCTGAGGAAAACAGTGTGTATGTGAAATTTATGGTTGAAAACATTTATGTATTCAAATACTAATAAATGTTAACATTTTGGAAAAAAAAAGATGAATTCTCCTGGATGCCATCTATAACTTGCACATACAAGAAACTAAGGTCCTTGTTCTTTCCCTCCTCAATCTTCTCTGTCCCAGAATATCTACATACATTATATAGATGGATATTCTACTGAAAAAACATTGTTTGTTTATTCATTGAGATAAAAATTCTTACTCTGTCACCCTGGTTAGAGTGCCATGGCATTGTAGTTCACAGCAACTTCAAACTCTCGGGTTTGAGCAATCCTCTTGCCTGAGCCTCCTGAGTAGCTGGGATTACAGGTTAAAGAAGAAATAATACTGGTTTTGTACAAACAGTTCTATACTCTGTCCCAGAAGACCTACAGACATTGTATAGATGGATATCCTGCTGCTAAAAATATTTAAAGAAGAAATAATACCAGTTCTGTACAAATAATTCCATATTAATATTTTTCTACAAATCTGAAAAGGAATACTTTACAGATCATTTTATGAAACCAGCATTACCTGTCTCTCAAAACAAGACAGATATTACAAGAAAAGAAGATTACAAACTGGTATCCCCTGTGAATGGGACACAGAAATTTTAAATAATATTTTAGCAAACCAAACTCAACATTATAGGAAAAGATAATACATTACAACCAAGTGGAATTTTTCCCAGAAATGAAATATTGTTAATGTTGGCTTGACATTTAAAAGTCAATAAATATAATTCACCATATTAACAAAACTCAGTAAATGTAGATAAAGCTTATGAAAAAACCAGCATCATTTCCTGATAAAAACCAAGAAAGTAGACTCTGCAGTAATTCATTCTGTGTAGCCAGCAGTATGCTGATACCAAAATTAGATAGAGATATTACAAGAAAAGAAAACTACGAACCAATATGTGTCATTAAGATAGATGCAAGAGTTCTAAATAATTTTAACAAATTATCCTTATTGAAAGGATAATACACCATGACTAAGTGAGGTTTCTTCCAGGGATATAAGGTTGGTTTAACATTCAAAAATCAATTAAAGGAGATAGGATCAAGAAGGCTGACTAGACATGGAAAGGAACCAGAATAGTAAGATTCTTATATTTGGAACAGATCTAGGCGAGAATACTAGGTTTCACCAGGGAGGTGATGGGAAGCACCAAAAGCAGGCAAGCAGAGGGTTTGGAACCCCTTGCCCACCCTAAGACGCCTAACAGCCAGAAGAAGCTCCTGGATGCAGAGAAAATTAAGAGAGAAGAGAGAGCTGTACTTCCTGAGATGAGAAAGGATATTCTGTTATTGGCTTTAAGAGAACCTCCCCAACCCAGGTAGATCTCATACCTAATATAGAGAGATTGCACAGAGATGTTGCTCCAGAAAAGGAACCCATATAGAATCTAACAAGTGTTTGAGCCAGGGACCACATGAGCTGGGCATCATTCTGAGAGCCTACATACTGAGGAACCACAGGCAGACCTGCAGCCACTTCATGGCTCTAGGGAAGGATGGAGGAGTCTGAATACTCCCATGAACCCCTGGGAAGGCCTCTACCATTGTACTGTGAGCTGCTTTTGAGACTGAGACATGAACAAACAGAATTTCCTCAGTTTGTTGCCCACACAGTTTGCTGGGGTGGGGTCCTAGTTCTGGTTGCAGGACCAAGGCACCATTTTGAGATTTTGACACTGGGCTAAGTTTGGGCTAATGTGGCTGCAGTCCCCTTCCCTCCGCCCCACCAGCTGGGGAGGGGCAGGGAACCCAGGCTTTCTAGGTCATCTGGAATGGTGCCCATGATCCTGTATCCAGCTGCTGTGGGACTGAGTCTCAAACAAACTGCCTCCCAACAGTTTCCTGCTAGCACACCCTGCCTGAGAATAGCACCACTTATTCTGCTTAAAGGCCCAAGGTGCCAGTTTGGGAGGTTAAAGATGGGCAGCCCCCTGCCCTTGGGCTGGGTTCATGCTAATATAGCTGAAGTCCAACCCTTCTGAGGAGGGATAGGGCCCCAAGCTCTCCTAAGTACCCTAGGAAATTTCCCACCATCCTGTTTTAGGCTGCAATGAGACCAAGACAAAATGGATGGCACTCCCTTTAGGATCTTCCCTGTGCTGTTTTCTTGGAAGGGGCCCTACCCTTTCTGGGAAAGTTTAGGAGTTTAAAGATTGGCAATATCCTGCCCTCAAGCAGGGTTTGAGCTTACACCACTGTAGCCCCACCCTGCTGAGGAGGGTTGGGGGCCCCACACACTCCTACACACATTTAGGACAATTCCCACTGCTCTGCTTTAAGACTCAGGCTCACATGAGACTTGAGCTCAACATGTTTCCCTCAATATTTGCCCTTGCTGCTTATCTGAAAAGGGCCCTTCCCTCTTTGATTGTGAGCCTTCAGCCAGTGCCATTTTGAGAGTTTAACATAGGGCTGCACCCCACCCTCAAGCCAAGTTCAGTCTGACATGGGTGCAGCCACCATCTGGCCAGGAAGGGCCAGGGAAGACCAAGCTTTCCTGAACACACTTAGGATAATACCATCCTGTTTCAGACAACTCGGGACTGGTGACTAGCTTTCTCAATCTATTGCAGCTTCCAGTAACTCCAAATTGGACCACTTGGGTCCTAATGGGTGCCTCCATTACCAACAGTGCCACTTCCTACATCATACCAGCTACCCAGAGGCCTGAAAACCTGCCTACACACTCAGCCCTCTGCTCCAACTACTAGCTTCTGAGGAAGCTTCCCCAAAGCCCCCCAAATTGGCCTCCTATGACATACCAACACTGTAGGCAGCATAAGCTGCTCTGGGGCCTAAAATCAGGCATACTCAGCTTACTACTTCCTCAAGTGGGTCCCAAAGACTGGTTTGGCTGGCATTCAAGTCCCTAGCAAAACTTCTTACCATAGCCTGAACTAGTACTCTAAGCCACTAAGATAATCACAGATACCACTGACCCTGTATGCTGCCTAAGAAATCACACTACTGCAAGCACCCCAAATCAAAGCCAAAGTCTCCTACCCAATTAACAACATAAATATATCTTTAGGAAAAAATTCTGTTCTTTGAAAGTAATTTCAAAAAATTGGAACAAGCAACTGCTATGTCAGATTTGCAGGTATCAATGGAAGGATACAAGAAATGTGAAAAAGCAAGGAAATGATGACACCACCAAAGGACCACAACAGTTGTCAATGGATCACAATCAAAAGGAATTCCTTGTATTGCCAGATAAAAAATTTAAAATACTGATTCTAAAGAAGTTTGACAAGGTACAAGAGAAATCTAAAAACCAATACAATGAAATCAGAAAATCAATTCAGGATATGAGTGAGAAATTTATCAAGGAGTTAGATATCTTTAAAAAAAATTGTGGAGCCATAAAATTCGTAGAAAGAAATACAAAGCACATTTGAAACTTTAAAAAACAAACTGTAGCATGTAGAGTAAAGAATATCAGAAATTGAAAATGGGTCTTTTGAAATAATACAGTTAGAAAAAATAAGGAAAAAAGGAAGAGCAAAGCCTCTGAGACACAAGGGACTACATAAAGTTACTGAACTTATAAACTATCAGTATTACTGATAAGAAAGAGAGATTAAGAAGTTTAGAAAGCCTATTGAAGGAAATCAATGAAAACTTCCAGGATTAGCAAGAGAGTTAGACATTCAGATACAGAAGGCACAATAATCTCCAGGTAAATACATTGCAAAAAGGACTTCACTGCATGTCAGAATCAGAATGACTAAAGTTGAAGTAAAAGAAAGAATTTTAAAATTAGCAGGAGAAAAGCATCTAATCACCTATAAAGGAAACTCATCAGACTAACACAAGAATTCTCAGTAGAACTCTTATGGGCCAGAAGAGAGCAAGAAGGTATTTTCAAAGTGCTGAAAGAAAAAAACAAAACAAACAAACAAACAAAAAACTGGCAGCCAAGAATTTTGTATCTGGCCAGAATAAGCTTCCTAAATGAAGAAGAAATAAAGTATTTTCCAAATATGCAAAAACTGAGAAAATTGATGGCTATCAGACTGGTCTTACAGGAAATGCTTAATGGAGTCTTAAACATAGTAAGGACAGTTCAGCATTCACCATTATGAAAACACATGAAAATAAAAAACTCACAGGTCTTATAAAACAATCACACAAAGGAGGAAGAGAAAGGAAGTATGATAAATGGCAACATGATAGAAGTTCAGCAAATCATAAGGGCTAAAATGAAAGATAAAAAGAATAGAACAACGAATTGATAGAATAACTAAAAATTTACTACCAATATGACAAGAACAAAGCCTCACATACCAATATTAACATTAAGTGTAGATGGATTAAATGCTTTACTTAAAGGATATAGAGTGGCAGAATGCATTAAAAAAAAAACAAAACAAGATTCAACTATTGTGCTGCTTACAAGAAAAGACAGGTCTTAACTGAAAGTAAAGGAGTAGAAAGTAAAGTTTCCATATTCAATGCAAATAGAAACCAAAAGTGATGAGAAATAGCTATATTTATATCAGATAAAACAAACTTTAAATTTAAAAATCGGGGCAGCGCCTCTGGCTCAAAGGAGTAGGGCACCAGCCCCATATACTGGAGGTGTTGGGTTTAAACCTAGCCCCAGCCAAAAACTGCAAAAAAAAAAAAAAAAAAAAAAATTAGTTAAAAAAAAGATAAGGAAGGTCATTATATTAATGGAATGATAAAGGTAATCAATTCTGCAAGAAGATAATAAAATGATCTTAAATATATATGCACCCAACATCAGAGCCACCCAGATATGCAAAACAAATATTACGGGACTCAAAGGAACAGATAGACAGCAACACAATAATAGTGTGGTACTTCAATACCCCACTCACAGCACTAGACAGATTACTGAGGCAAAAATAATAAGGGAACCTTGGATGTGAATTGAACTTTACACCACATGGATTTAATAGGCATTTCTATAATATTCCACACACAACTACAGAATATACATTATTTTTGTTAGTATATGGAACATTCTTCAAGACAGACTACATGCTAGTTCACAAAACAAGTTTTTACCAAAAAAAGTATTTTTACTAATCACTATACTGATGAGAGTAACAAATTTTTAAAAATTGAAATCATATTGGGTATATTCTCAGACCATAGTGGAATAAAGCTAGAAATCAGTATGAATAGAACTTCAGAAATTGTATGAACATATGAAAATTAAACAACAAGCTCCTGAACAATCACTGAGTCAACAAAGAAATAAAGGCAGAAATTTAAAATTTTTGAGAAAGCACTGAATCCTAACCATTAGACCACTAGGGAACATCAGGAATTTAAAACACAACATATCAACACCTGTTGGATACAGAAAAAGCAGTAGTAAAAGGGAAGCATATACTAGCGTGAAATTCCTACATCAAAAATGTAGAAAGAGCAGGGGCCACCACAACGTTATTGTGGCTCCCAGAGGGCCAACAGTTAGCAAAGGAAGAGCTTGACCGAGCTCATCGGCTTGGTAAGCATTGTAGGATGAGGCAGTCGTCACTTTTCCTTTGATTGGATTTTTTCTTCCTCCATTTCCTCTGTGAGTTTGGAGACGAAGCCATCTAGTATTGGGACCCTTAGCGTAGGGCAGTGGTTCTCAACCTTACTAATGTTGCAGCCCTTTAATACTAATGTTGTGACCCACAGGTTGAGAACTGCTGGCCTATGGACTTTTTATAGTGACCTGCCCCTGGGAAATTCTAGTCCAGTTGCCCAAGCCCAGGTCCCAGAGCAAGATGGTGGCCAAGTAATAGCTTCTTTGCAACTGGGCACGGTGAGAATGGGGCAGCTCTGGATTGTGGGCTCCACCCAGAAACATTCCTTTGAGGATTCAGGGAGACAGCGAGAGACTTCAGGACCCCCAGAGGAGGACAAAAGCAGTGGAGAAATGGCAAGTGGTTGCGTTCAGTCTGAGGCTGCCACAGCTATAGAGCAGCAAAATTGCAGACAGGGAAGACCTTCCCTTCCTGTGCCAAAAGGACTCATCAAACCCTTAGGTCAGAGGCACTGTAAATTAAAGAGCAAGAGGAAGTGAAAGGAAAATTAGGGCAAGGAAACAGATAAAAGAAAACACTCATGAGGAAGAATCAGAAAAATCCTGGCAACATGAAAAACCAGTCCAGAGCAACCCCCTCCCCCCCCCGCAAGGGACCATGAGGTAGCTACTACAAAGGATTCCACCTATAAAGAAATGTTAGCAATGACAGAAGGAGAATTTAAAATACAGATGATGAAAACAGTGAAGGAAACTGCTGAGAAAGTGGAAAATAACCAAAAGGAAATCCAAAAACAGAATCAAATAAGAGATGAACGATATGAAGAATATAGAAAGGATATACAGAGCTGAAAGAATTGAGGCAGTCAATTAGGAAACTTAAAGATGCAATAGAAAGTATCAATAACAGATTAGACCATGCAGAAGAAAGAATCTCAGAAATAGAGCACAAAACTCTTGAGATAACTCAGATAGTTAAAGAGGCAGAAAAAAAGAGAGAGAAAGCAGAATATTCACTGACAGAATTATGTGACTCTATGAAGCATTCAAACATATGAGTTATAGGTATCCCAGAAGGGAAACAAGAATGCCCCAGAGGAATGGAAGCCATACTAGAGAATATTATAAATGAAAATTTCCCAAATATCACCAAAGATTCTGACACACTCCTTTCAGAGGGATATTGGACCCCACGTTGCCTCAGCTCAAATAGAGCTTCTCCAAGACACGTTGTGATGAGCCTGTCCAAAGTCAAGACAAAAGAAAATATTCTTCAAGCTGCCAGGAGTAAGTGCCAATTGACCTACAGGGGCAGATCCATCAAGGTGATTGCAGACTTAATGTAACTTTTCAAACCAGAATACAATGATCCTCTACCTTTAATCTACTTAAACAAAACAATCTCCAGCTCAGAATTCTATATTCTGCTATGCTAAGCTTTAAAATTCACAGAGAAATCAAATTTTACTGATACGCAAACATTGAGGAAATTTGCTACAAGACCAGCTCTACAGGAAACACTTCAACCTCTTCTACACACTGACCATCACTATGGACCACCAGCAAAGTCAGCACCCAGAAATTAAAGGGCAGAACCTAGCTTGCACACTGATGCAAAAGATAAAACTAAGCAACGGACTTTCACAAAATAGGATGCCTAGAATGCTACCACACTTATATCTCAATAAATGTTAATGGATTGAATTCCCCACTGAAGAGGCATAGACTGATTGGATTACAAAACACAAGCCATCCATTTGCAGGAAACACACTTAGCCTCAAAAGATGAATTAAAACTCAGAGTTAAGGATTGGAAGACAGTTTTTTCAGGCAAATGGGATTCAGAAGAAAAGAGGGGTTGCAGTCTTATTTTCAGATACAAGTGGATTTAAAGGCTCGGTGCCTGTGGCTCAGCGGGCTAAGGCGCCAGCCACATACACCTGAGCTGGCGGGTTTGAATCCAGCCCGACCCGCCAAACAATGACGGTTGCAACCAAAAAATAGCCAGGCATTGTGGCAGACACCTATAGTCCCAGCTACTTGGGAGGCGGAGGCAGGACACTTGCTTGAGCCCAGGATTTGGAGGTTGCTGTGAGCTGTGATGCCACAGCACTCTATCCAGGGTGACAGCTTGAGGCTCTGTCAAAAAAAAAAAAAAAAAAAAAAAAAAAAACAAGTGGATTTAAAGCAACTAAAGTCAAAACAGACAAAGATGGACACTTCTTATTGGTCAAGTCAAAAATACAACAATAAGACATTTCAATTCTAAATATTTATGCACCCAACTTAAATGCTCCCAGATTCTTGAAAAAGACCTTACTCAGTCTGAGCAATATGATATCCTATAATACCATAAAAACAGGGAACTTTAACACTCCTTTTAGAGAGCTGGACAGATCCTCTAAACAGAAATTAAAGATATAAGGGACTTAAATTTGAGACCCTAGAACAACTGTGCTTTATAGACACATATAGAACACTCTATCTCAAAGCTAAAGAATATACATTCTTCTCATCAGCTCATGGAATATTCTCCAAAATTAATCATACCCTGGGACACAAAACAAACCTCAACAGAATCAAAAGAATTGAAATTTTACCTTGCATCTTCTCAGACCACAAGGCACTAAAGGTGGAACTCAACTCCATCAAAAACGTTCAACCCCACACAAAGGCATGGAAATTAAACACCCTTAATACTGAATGACAGTTGGGTGCAGGAAGAAATAAAAGAGGAAATCATTAACTTCCTTGAGCATATTAACAATGAAGACACAAGCTACCAAAACCTATGGGATACAACAAAAGCAGTCCTGAGAGGAAAATTTATCGCTTTAGATGCCTACATCCAAAAACAGAAGGAGAGCACATCAACAAACTCACAAGCCATCTTATGGAATTGGAAAAAGGGAAACAATCTAAGCCTAAACTCAGCAGAAGAAAAGAAATATACAAAATTAAATCAGAGATTAATGAAATTGAAAACAAAAGAATCATTCAGAAAATTAATGAAACAAGGAGTTGGGTTTTTTTGAAAAAATAAATAAAATAGATAAACCTTTGGCCAGACTAACTAGAAATAGAAAAGTAAAATCTCTAGTACCCTCAATCAGAAATGATAACAGATGCCACAGAGATACAAGAGATTATTTTTGAATACTATAAGAAAACCTATGCCCCAAAATTTGACAACATGGAGAAAATAGATCAATATTTGGAATCATACCCTCTGCCTAGACTTAGCCAGGAAAAACTAAATCTCCTGAACAGACCAATTTCAAGCACTGAGATCAAAGAAACAATAAAATAATCTCCCCCTCAAAAGTGTCCTGGTCTGGATGGCTTCACACCAGAATTCTGTCAAACCTTCAAAGAAGAGCCTATTCCCATATTGCAGAAATTATTCCAAAAACTTGAGGAGGAAGGAGTCTTCCCCAACACGTTCTACGAAGCAAACATCACCCTGATACCAAAACCAGAAAAAGACCCAACAAAAAAGGAGAACTTCAGACCAAGTTCACTAATGAATATAGATGCAAAAATTCTCAGTAAAATCCTAGCCAGTAGATTACAGCTAATCACCAAAAAAGTCATACATCATGATCAAGTAGGTTTCATCCCAGGGATGCAGTGCTAGTTTAACATATCCAAGTCCATAAACGTTATTCATCATATCAACAGAAGCAAAAACAAAGACCATATGATCCTCTCAATAGATGCAGAAAAAGCATTCAATAAAATCCAGCATCCTTTTCTAATTAGAACACTGAAGAGTATAGGCATTGGTGGCCACATTTCTGAAACTGATAGAAGCTATCTATGACAAACCCACAGCTAGTATTTTACTGAAAGGAGTAAAACTGAAAGCTTTTACACTTAGAACCTGGACCCAGACAAGGTTGTCCTCTATTGCCACTACTATTCAATGTAGTGCTGGAAGTTCTAGCCAATACATTTAGTCAAGAGAAGGAAATAAAGGGCATCCGAATGGGAGTAAAGGAGGTCAAACTCTCCCTCTTTTAAGATCTGACAATATGATCTTATACTTAGAGAACCCCAAAGACTCAACCACAAGCCTCCTGGACGTCATCGAAAAATACAGTAATGTCTCAGGATATAAAAATCAGTGTCCACAAGTCAGTAGCCTTGGTATATGCCAATAACAGACAAGATGGGAGGCTAATGAAGGACACAACTTCCTTCACCATAACTTCAAAGAAAATGAAATAACTAGGAATATACCTAACAAAAGAGGTGAAGGACCTCTATAAAGAAAATTATGTAAACCGAAGGAAAGAAATAGCAGAGGCTATTAACAAATGGAAGAACATACCAGGCTCATGGCTGGGAAGAATAAACACTGTTAAAATGTCTGTACTTTCCAGAGCAATCTACAGATGCAATACCATCCCTATTAAAATACCAACATCATACTTTCTTTTTTCTTTTCCTTTTTTTTTTTTTTTTGAGGTAGTCTCAAGCTGTCACCTGGGTAGAGTGCCGTGGTGTCACAGCTCACAGCAACCTCCAACTCTTGGGCTTAAATGATTTTCTTGCCTCAGCC
>CAUYRH010034096.1:0-10721 GCA_963574655.1 Perodicticus potto
GTTGTGGTGGGCGCTTTAAGTCCCAGCTACTTGGGAGGCGGAGGCAAGAGACTCGCTTGAGCCCAGGAATTGGAGGTTGCTGTGAGCTGTGATGCCACAGCACTGTATCCAGGGTGACAGCTTGAGGCTCTGTCTCAAAAAAGAAAAAAAAAAGAAAATGTTAGTCTTTAAAAGAGGTGCTATTTAATTTTCCATATAGTTGTAAGATCTGAATCTATAATTTTTCTGTTAATTTTATTTCATGCAGGAGCTCCGTTGTATATTAAATGGTAAAATACAATCACAAACAGTAAGCTCCTATGATAAGGAACAATATGTCTGTATTTTCCATTGGTTGGAACTCAATCAGAATTTTTTTAGAGTGAGAAGAAATCTTAAAGGTCCTGTAGTTCATTTCTCTCAAAACTCACCCTGCAGAGTTAAGAAATAAAATGAAAAAAATTTTTAATATAGTGTAATCTCTGTAAGTTGATCATCCAAAGGACTGTATTCAATTGGTCAACAGAGGTGGTCAGCATAAGGAACAAGGCACACTGTACTGATACATACATATACTTTACTTTCTTGTACAGCTTTCATTAGAGAGTATCATACAAAATCATACATAATCAAAATAGTAAAACCATAAATACAGTATCATACAAAATTGATATATTTACTGATTCTCATGGTTTAATCTTTCTGGAAAAAGAGTCAATCTCGGTCTGTTTCTTATTACAAACGTAAGTGGAGAAAGCACTCTCAATCCTGGCTATACCACTCAGCATACCTAACCATTTTTCCAGCAAATGACTTCAACTATGTTATCAGATGCCTGACATCTGCTTCTTTTGGAGTCTCTGCAATTTCTGTGTCATCCATACTTGCTTCTTCCACTTCATCAGCTGCTTCATGCAGTTTTACATTTGTCAGTATTGCTTGAAAAATTGCTTCTGGGTCAGGTTCGTTACAGGTTGCTACCTCATGCCCTGTTGCAACAAAATCTTCAGAATCCTGCCATGGGACATGGACTATCTGATGGGGTCAAAACTCATGTTTGTGGGTTGTGACAAATCCCAACGCTCTTAAAACATTTCTGTATCATTTCTGGCTGAACTTTATTCCAAGCAAAACGAATCCAGAGGACAGCATCCAGGTGTTAATTGATGCAGTGGATGAAGTTACTTTTATGGGTGGACCACAGATTTGTGTTTTAGTAATGATGCACAGCAGGAGCTGAGCTTGGTAATGTGTTTCAAGTGCTTTGATGATGCCTTGGTCAAGAGGTTACTTGCAGGTGGCCAGGACAGCTGTCTGCTGTGAGTAGAATAGACCATTTCTTCTTCATTTCTCCGTTGATACCCTTACCCACTTCTCAAATAGGGCACCAGTCGTCTATATGCATTTGTGTGATCTCCAAGGGATGGGGAGATTTTTGGACTTGAGTGTGCGTGGCTTTGCCAATTTCCCAGTCACCAAGGGCTTAATTTCTCTCTATTGAGCTTGCACAAAGTAGAAACTGAAACTAGAACTGTGAAATGTTCTGGAAAGTTTTCCACTCTTACATTTGTTACCCCTCGTGATGAGGCTGTTGTCAAGTGTCACCTTGAAAAGAGTCGACACTCATCAGTGTTAAATATGTTGTCATCTTTGAAACCTCTGGAGAAATTCAGGTACTTTTTGATGAACTCTTCTACAACTTCTATTGGCACTTTGTTGGATTCACCACACAAGATTTTCTGGGAGATAATGTCACAGTTTAAATTTCTTAAGCTATCATCTTGATGCTTGGAAATCTGTATGAATGTTTTAGCAACTTCTTGGATCATCGGCCTGAAGACTCTGAAGTTAACTGCCCTTATTTGTTTCAAGCAGCTTAATATTGCTTCATTAAGTTCATTGAGGGAAAAGTTTTCCTCCTTTTCCACTTGCCTTACCATATTTCTCCAAGTGCTCATGTTTATGTTTCTGGATGTTGCTAACATTTTGGTGTTTTGCCAACACCAAAATGTTCTGCTGTCTTTCTTTGGCTGCTGTTTTTCTGAAAATATAGAAGATCAACCTTTTCCTTCAGTGCCGGCTCTTTGAGTTCTTTCTTTGGGCTATCGTGTCTCAACTGTAAAATTTTTCAGTAATTGTTGGAGGTACCGTCAATTCAGACCAGTCCTTCCCATTGATAAAGTCTTCTGTAACACATAACAAGCAATAGGACATTAGACCCAGTCCAACATGTGGTAATGATAAGACTATAAATTTCTTTTAATAATAAAACACCTAAGGGGCAAAGCCCAAATAGCTACCACCCCTTGGTGTAGAGTGGATTTAACTGGTCAAGTTACAGAGGGTAAATTAATATTGTGTGTTACAGTCCAACTGGTCAAGATACAACATACAGAAGTGGTCAGTATATAGAGGTCAGTTTTCCATTGATTATGTGTGGTGCATGTCCAGTCTGTGAAGATTATTAGGTCAATGTAAGGAGGTGGTCAATGTAGGGAGGTGATCAGCTATGGAGATTCTGCTGTATAAGTAATCTTACTGGATGTACCATTTATGTACTGCTTCACTGAGTCCTCACGTTGTCACCCCCAAATTCCAACCATGACTTAAATAGTCTTCCTTCATGCTCTTCTTCCACCACACTGCACACTTCTATCATAGCACCTGTTACAGGTTTTCTGATTTTCCTTTCACTTTGTTGTTTTCCTCTCAACCATAAGCTGCCAGCATTGTACTCATTCCAGTGGCCTAAAACAGTGGGACATTGCAGAAGCTTTATAAAAGGTCATTAAACTGAAGTGCCTCAAGAAATTGGATTGCTTTCATCACGACGATCTTTTATCCCTGCTAGATTCTTACTGTTTTGTAAGGGAGTATCACAGAGTTAATGTAACAGTTAAGACACAAGTTTTATCTTTTTAAAAAAGTGTTTAATTGTGCTAAAATACACATAACATCAAATTACCATCTTAATAATTTGTAAGGGTGTGGTTTAGTATCTTTAAGTACATTCACAATGTTGTACAACCAATCTCTAGAACTCTTCATCTTGTTAAGCTGAAGTTCTGTGCCCAATAAGCCATTCCACATTCCCCTTGCCTTTAACAACTACTATTCTACTTTCTATCTCCATGAATTTGACCGCGCAGGGTACCTCATATGACTGCTCAAGGAATCACATGGTATTTATCTCTTTGTGACTGGCTTATTTTACTTAGTGTACTCAAGGTTCATTCATGTTCTAGCAAGTTTTGTCTCTTAATTAGAGAAAGTGATGGACATTGTCCTTTTAAATTTTCCATCATTTACTGTGTGTGTAGGAGACCACAATTATTTAAGTGAAAACTTTCAGCAGTTTGTTTTTCTTTTCAGATTTGACACTGTGTTCTCCTAGATTTACATTGCTAAAATAGTCCTATTACTTGAGCTTTTGTTATGATAAACCTACTGTGGAAATGCTGTTGTTAAGAAATGCTTTTATACCTGTAATTGAAGTTGCCTTTTCCCCCCTTATTTATTATAGGAGTTGCAGGTGCTGGCCGTCTTTTTACTCCTGACGTAATCAAAGCCATGGCCCGTATCAATGAAAAGCCTATAATATTTGCTTTAAGTAATCCTACAGCACAGGCCGAGTGCACAGCTGAAGAAGCATATACACTTACAGAGGTATTAATAATAATCATAGGAGTTGATTAAGTGTATTATTTTCGCTTCGTTACCTTATTATATATTCTTGCACAGTTCATTTAGTGGTTTGCCCATCATGCTTCCATGGGTCTTCAAAGTCTGTTACAAATTATTGCTTGTATCAATTCTGGAACGCAGTTACCTTATAACTCCATTTTAATGTCTTATACTATTGGCACTGTTGTTGCTGTGCATTTGGATTTTCTTTACATGTGTAAAACCCCCCAAAATTTTGTTATTTCATTCATAAATCATTCATTTAGATTTACCTACATTTGTATTTTTTCTGTCACTATTCCTTCCTGCATGCTTGTGCTTCTACATAGGATTATTCCCTTCTGCAGGAATTGAACTCCTTTCCTTAAGTGTGGATCTGATGAATTCTCTTGATCATTTCTTTATTTTGCCTTCATGTTAAAGGGTACTTTTACTCTGTATAGAAGGAAAAAACAAGTTGGTAAATACTTGAGCACTTTGCAGATAACATTTTATTGTTTTCTGACTTCTGTTTTCCTTTTGATGATACATCATTGTGTCTTGGGTGTTTAGCAATTATACTGCAGTGAACCTAGGCATAGTGTTCTGCGTGTTGATTCTACCTGAGGATCATAGTGCTCCTGAATCTGTGGTTTAATGTCAGTTTTTCATTTTAGTGTTTTGGAAAAATATCAGCCAGTATCTCTGCTTTGGCCACGTTGTCTCTCTTCTCCTGTGGAACTCCAATTACATGGCCAGGCTTTTTCACCCTGTCTGATGTATCCTTTACACAATTTTCTGTGCATACCATCCTTTCTTCTCTCTATATTTCAGTCGGTGATTTTTTTTATTATTACTATTAAATCATAGCTGTGTACATTAATGCAATCACGGGGCACCATACATTGGTTTTATATACCATTTGACATATTTTCATCCCACTGGTCAACTGGTGATTTTTTCTTCTTTTTTTTTTTTTTTGTACCTGTCCTCCACTTTGGAGATTCTCTTTTCAGCTATGCTAACCTATTCAGCTGTGCTAACCTCTTTTCAGCTGTGCTAACCATGTTCTTAGTTTTAGTTATTGTATATTTTTCATTTGTAAAATTTGTTTGATTCTAATTATAATAACTTGTTAATTTAGTGACAGACTTAAAATCATGTGCACGTATTAGAGAGATACTGTTTTCTTAGGCTCACATTTCATGAAAAATTCTTTTTACTCTCTCCAAATGTATCCCCCCTCCTTTTTTTAATTTCAGATTAATGTGAGGGTGCAAACAATTAGGTTACAATGTTTGCATTTGTTAGGAAGAGTCCCTGTTTCAGTATCCTACACCCAGGAAGTGTGCCATATACCCTTACATTGTGCCCATTAAGTGGGAACACACCCATCCCCTCCTTCTTCTCCTCCTTTTTCTTTTGAGTAGATGTCTCGTAATGGGATTGTAGGATCAAATGGAATCTTCAAATGCATCGTTACCATCAATGTCTCTCTTTACTAGAACCATTTTGTTAAGTCATCTGACAGCACTATGGAACAAATTTTTATTTGCGTGTAAATTATTTGAGATTTCAGTGCTTTTGGATTCTTTGATAATGCCAGTGGGTTATATGCCATTTACAAATACCTACATGTATACTTAGGACAGTTGGGTTTCCTCCTACCTTCTATAGGGATGTACTTGTAATTTTCACAATCATTTTTTCTATTCTTAAAAGTAATCTTTAAATAGTTCTAAGAAGTGATTTTTGAAGGCTTGTTTACAATGATATTTAGCAGTTATAATTGTTAGGTTATGCCCTTGCAAATAATTAATCTGTGATAAAGTTTTTGTCTTAACTCCTTTACTATGGAAAATTTGAAACATGTATGAAAGAGCAGATAGCATAATCAACTCCCATATACCAATACCTAGCTTCAGAAATAAATCAACGCATTAATCTTGCTTTTTTCTGCATTTTACTCACCCCAGATCATTTTGAGGGAGATTTCAGCAAGTCATTTCATTATAAATATTGCATACATTTCATAATAAATATCTCTCAAAAGTTAAGCGTTCTTTTTTTTTTTTTTTTTTTTTTGAGACAGAGTTTCACTATGTCACCCTGGGTAGAGTGCAATGGCATCACAGCTCACAGCAACCTCAAACACTCAAACTCTTGGTCTTAAGCGATTCTCTTGCCTCAGCCTCCAAAGTAGCTGGGACTACAGGCCCCCACCACAAAACCCACCTATTTTTTGTTGCAGTTGTCATTGTTGGTCAGCTGGCCCTGGCTGAGTTCCAACCCGCCAATCTCAGTGTATGTGACCGGCACCGTAACTACTGTGCTATGGGTGCCGACCCAAAAGTGAAGGGTTCTTTAAAAAAGGAAATCACAATACTATCACACCTTGTAATTTGAACAATAATCTTTGCATACTTATTTGAATCTTTTTTTTTTTTTTTTTTTTTTTTTTGAGACAGAGTATCATGTTGCCCTCTTTAGAATGCTATGGTGTTGCAGCTCACAGCAACCTCAAACTATTGGGCTTAAGTGATTCTCTTGCCCCAGCCTTCAAGTATCTGGGACCACAGGTACCTGCCACAACGCCTGGATGTTTTTTGCAGTTGTCATTGTTGCCTCAGCTGGCCTGGGCTGGGTTCGAACTGGCCAGCCTTGTTGTATGTGGCTAGCGCCCTACCCACTGAGCTATAGATGCCACCCTCATTTGGATCTTTTGTATAAGCTTACAGTTCTCTTCTGAAATTTTCTATCTTATTTAATTTCTGGAATATATGAATTATAATTAAGGTTTCTGGTAGTAACAAATATCTCACTCTGTGAGTCTGTTTTTATTATTGTCTTTTGTTCCCTCTCGGTTATTGGGGTTTTTTGTAAGCCTAGTTTATGCTTTGTTTTTGGTATTTATTTATTAATTTTATTTATTTATTTATTTATTTTTTTGAGACAGAGTCTTACTTTCTTGCCCCTGGTAGAGAGTACTATAGTGTCATAGCTCACAGCAACCTTCAAGTCTTAGGCTCAAGTGATCCTCTTGCCTCAGCCTCCCAAATAGCTGGGATTATAGGCGCCCACCACAACACCAGGCTATTTTTTAGAGACGGCGTCTCACTCTTACTCAGGCTGGTCTCAAACTTGTGAGCTCAAGTGATCCACTGTGCCAGACCCTTATGTTTTTGTTTTTTATTGAGTGATGGATGGTGTAGGTGAAGAGTTGAGCAGTAGTTTGAGATTCTACATGAAGTTGTCTTGCTCTAAAGGGGCTGTACTATTTCCTCTGGTGACTGTGAGGCTGGAATAAATAGGTCACTATTATCCAACCAGGATGTGAGGCCTGGCCTATTCCACTTGGCCCTTTTCTTCTGATATGCATCCCTTTGGATATGAATCAAAAGTCCTGAAGTATTCACCAACACCTCTTATCCTTAGTGGTCCCTGACCTTCAGTTGTTCTCTCTGTCATGATGAGACTCTTGATAGCTTTGCTGTTGAGGGTCTCAGCCACAGCTTTTGATTTTAAAATCAGCTGTCACCTTGTGGGGGAAAGCTTCAAACTCTGGGCTCAGATATCTTGCTTTCTTCTCCTTTTGGATTTCGGATACCTCCCTCCCCAACACCAAACTTTCACCATCTTGGTAGCATTCTACTTACAAAAAAATTTTAATGTATTTTATCTGTTTTTTTCTTTTGTAACCAGAGGAAAAATTGGTATGAAACAATGCGGAAAACCATTGCCAAAGCAGAATTTCTTGAATTCAAACTCCTCAAACTTGATATTCACGCTTTTGATAAATTTAGCATTCCTTTCTGCTCACTGTTAAAAATTGTATATTGACACACTTTCTCAACGTGTATGCTTTTACATTGTCTGTATTAGTCAAAATAAATTTTCACAATTGTTGGTTTCCATTACATATAATAATTATTGAGATCTATAATTACTTAAATCTTTTTTTTTTTTTTGAGACAGAGTCTCACTTTGTCACCCCCAGTAGAGTGCTATGGCATCACAGCTCACAGCAACCTCAAAATCTTGGGCTCAAGTGATGCTCTTGCCTCAGCCTCGCAAGTGTAAATCCTTTAAAATCAATCACAAATCAGCACATAGTTTTTTAAAAAATCTTTTTAACATTCTTTGGTTTTTTTGTTTGTTTGTTTTTGAGACAGGGTCTCACTCTATTGTCCAGGCTAGAGTGCAGTAGCATCATGATAGCTCACTGCAGTGTCAGACTCCTAGGCTCAAGAGATCCTCCTGCCTCGGCCCCGGAGTGCTAGGATTATAGGCATGAGCCCCTACACCTGGCCTAATAGACTGTCTTTCTTTATACCAAAGTTATTACCTTTAGCTTGATCGCCTGTCCTCTTCACTAAACTTTACTACTTAAAACTAATGGTTATTGCCCAAAAAAAGAAATCTTAGTCTTACATGATGACTCAGGTATTATAGCATTGGTAAATATACTTAATACGTTGCAGGCTTTGACATTTCTAAAATATAAAAAATTTAAATGTTTCAGGCAGTTGTAGTATTATCAGTAGACGACAACTCAAACATTTAAGAATTTTGTTTTTTGAATAAATATTATTATACTAAATGTACATTACTGCAATGAATAAAAACTCCTCGAGGAGACTAGTTTGATGCACTGTATTTCATCAGTTTAATGGTCCAAATTTTTCTCAGTTTTATAACCTTGAAATTGTGCTACCTCTTACAAATAAAATGATTAGTAAGCATTGTGTCATTTATATAAATTCTTTCTTAATGTTATTTAATGTAATGGCATAAATTTTTGTATTCTTATAGTTAGTCATCTCTTATATTGTTAGTCCCCTTTTGTTTTCTTTCTTTCTTTCTTTCTTTTTTTTTTTTTTTTTTTGAGACTGAGCCTCAAGCTATCACCCTAAGTAGAGTGCCCTGGTGTCACAGCTCACAGCAACCTCAAACTTTTGGGCTTAAGCGATTCTCTTGCCTCAGCCTCCCAAGTAGCTGGGACTACAGGTGCCCACCACAACACCCAGCTATTTTTTGGTTGTAGTTGTCATTATTGTTTGGCAGGTCCAGGTTGGATTCCAACCCTCCAGCTCTGGTGTATGTGGCTGGCGCCTTAGTCGCTTGAGCTACAGGAGCCAAGCACCCTTTTGTTTTCAGTGAACAAATGTCTTAATGTTATTCTAACACCCTCTGCTGCTGAGGGAGAAAAATACTTTTTTGAAAAAAGTCTTCTTACTTTAATGGCCATTTGCTCAAACAGGCCAGCTTGGACTTCTCAGAATAAGAATAGGCTGTTATCATTAAGATCTGGGCATATGTTTAAACCATAGATTGATTATGGGCCAGGGGGAAGTGTAGCCTGGAGAAGAGAAACTGCCGTAGAATCTTATCATTATATAAGAGATTCTAAGGTCTTTCTAAATCTTTCAAACTTGCTGTTATGAGAATTAATGTTTTTCCCATAAAGTGTGCTATGATACTGCATAATGTACTTTATAGGACTATTAAAATTAATGATACCACAGGAACAATCTATTATGTGCATCATTATTGTGATAATACATATAACATTGACTATGAACTAACTTTAGTCTTCAAAGAAACAAATTTTGTGTGGCATATAGTGCTATGTTTAGAACGAGGTAGAAAGTTATAGCGCTCTCTACAATAAGAAAGTTTATAGCTGTATGGAGTTGTAGGTCCAAGATTTGTCAGCTGGGACACAATTAGCACAGTTAACTTACTTCTACACTTAACACCTTGTATCATTTTTAAATTGGAAACATGTCTTATAAAAAATAATGCATACTATACATTGTAGACCTTCAGATTCCCCAGAGTCCGAATCTTAAGTGTTAAATTCACTAATGCCTAAGGGTCTACAGTACTATAAAGAATAATTACTTAACCCCATGATTGCATTAATGTACACAGCTATGATTTAATTAAAAAATAATTTTAAAAAAGAACAACCACTTAATTCACTTATGATGTAATACACATTTTTGATATGAAAAAAAGAATACAGAGCACTTTCTGTAAACACTTAGAATAAGTCTGTTGAATGTTCAGGTGTCATGGCAGTTCAACCGACCTAATGTGGGAGATACTGTTTTCTACAAATCATCTTTTAATTAACCTAAGTGGCTATTTAAACATGATTTATTTTAGTTATTCCTTGCATATTCTAAGATAAGTTACTGTTCAATCACTGTTTTTTCCATCTTGTTCTTTTCTTTTGCGGGGGAGGAGGGGATGGGGAAGAATTTGGGGAGGGGGTGAATTTTATATGAAATATTTTGTCTTATAAATTGACTTTCTAGTAATTTTTAATTGAATGAGCAATTAATTTTCTTAGAAATACTGAATGTACGCTGGGCATGGTAGCTCACCCCTGTAATCCTAGCACTCTGGGAAGCTGAGGTGAGTATTGCTTGAGCTCAGGAGTTAAAGACCAGCCTGAGCAAGAGGAAGACTCTGTCTACTGAAAATAGAAAAAAGTAGCTGGGGGTTGTGGCAGGCACCAGTAGTCCCAGCTACTTGAGAGGCTGAGGTAAGAGGATCACTTGAGCCCAGGAGTTTGAGGTTGCTATGAGCTATGACATCATGGCACACAGCTACGACACCCAGGGCAACAGAATGAGACTCTGTCTCAAAAAAAAAAAAGAAAGAAAAAAAATACTGAACTTGCCATTAACACTTATAATATGTCCTTATAGAGCATAGTACTAAAATTAGATGCATACAGCATGTTTGGAGACTTACTTTTTTTTAATAGGATAACATTTTGTTTTTTTCTGGAATGGTAGTATAGTTACACCACACGTCTGTTTTATAAACTGCTTACTGGCTCGGTGCCTGTGGCTCAGCAGGCTAAGGCGCCAGCCACATACACCTGAGCTGGCCGATTCGAATATAGCCGGAGCCCGCCAAACAACAATGACAGCTGCAACCAAAAAAAAAAAAAAAAAAAAATGGCCAGGCGTTGTGGTGGGCACCTGCAGTCCCAGCTACTTGGGAGGTGGAGGCAAGAGACTCGCTTGAGCCCAGGAATTGGAGGTTGCTGTGAGCTGTGATGC